>JAAAKG020191897.1:0-24551 GCA_010014905.2 Druon quercuslanigerum
TGGAATCTCATCTACGCCTGGTGCCTTTCCATCCTTTATTATTCCTAATACCTTGACTATTTCTTCCGTTGTTATATGCTCTTCCTCTTTCTCTACCGTATTTTTCTCCCTTCCTAACTTTTCACTCTATTCCTCCTAGGAAATACAAAATATATTTTTTTATTGTACCATTTCAATATCTTGGTTTACTCTTTTTCTTCTCCTTTTTTCTCTATTTACTACCTTTCATACCTCTTCTTCCGTCCTAGCATTCTCCGCCTCTTTCTCAAACCTTTTATTCTCCTCCTCTTTCTTTTGATCACACAACTCAGAATACACTTTCTTTTTTCTCCTATATTCTGCCCTATTACTTTTTTATTTTCTCCACTTTATTAATTCATTTCTGACCTCCTTCTTTTTCTCTTTACACTCCTCATCCCATCGACTTTTATTCCTCTCTTTACTAACTTCATTTTTGTTTGTTGACTCTAACCCTCTTTTTACTTCTTCTATCATTTTTTTATCTCCTTGTCCACATTTTCCTCTCCCATTTTGATATTTCTAACCATTTCTCTAAACTTTTCTTTTCCTTGCCTTGACCAATCCCCTTTTCTTACACTCTTTATCTTTGCCCCCTTTTTACGTATATTACCATTATCTTTTTCTCTCTCTAATTTCACTAATAATGGGAAGTGATCCGAATCCATATGTTCACCTACCTCTAATTTCTTAAGCTTCTCTCTTATCTCATCATCCACTATCACATAATCAATTACCGTTCCCCTTTCTCTTCCTGACCGTGTATATTCTTCTTCATAATCCCATTGGGTCAAATTTCTCATAAATTCTTTATCCTTTTTCTCCAATCCTGCTATATTCCAGTAACATATCCTCCATTTTTCCCTATATTCGTTTTTTGTCTCTTTTTGTCTCTAACTATTGCTTACTTTTCTACCTCCCGCTCCTTCCTCTCCTAGTTTCCCTGCCTCTCATTTCTTACCAACTCTTCCCTTTCTTCATCCCAATCCCACCATACTTCGTATATCTGTATCTTCCTATATTTAACCCATGTTCTTCTTCCCTTTTTTCTTTCCTCTTCCCCTATTTTCCTTAACTTATATTGCATCCTCCTTTGTACCCATGTCAAATCATCCTCTATTCTCTCCAAGCTCCCTTATCTTCTCATTTCTTTAGTTTCACTTGTACCATTCTCTCCCCTCTTCGTTCTTCTCTTCATATACTTCGCACTTCCTCTATCTCTACTTTTGCATCAATCCTTTTTAGCACTTCTTCTATTCTCTCCTGCATCTCCTTCCCCTCTAATCTTACATCCTTTATCACTACGTTTCTTTTTCTCTCTTCCCTCTCTTTTTTTCTATTCTTTGTTCTATTTTCCTTAGTATTTCCTTCTCCGTATTCCCATTCACGCCCCTACCAAGATCCTGGTTAGAGCTGTCTAAGGTTCTAATTCTACCTTGCATCTCCTCTAACTTTTTATTATTATCCTACTTCTCTAACTTTTGCTCCAATGAATGCATCCTATTTTCTAACTTTTCCCTAACTTCTTCCCATTTTTTCATTTTTTTTCTAAGTTCAGCCATTTCCCTCCTAATTTCTTTCCTTAATCCCTCTCCCCTTTTTTCCTGCGTTTCTTCATAAATTCCCATTACTTCCATCATGACTTCGCGCATTTCTTTTATTCTTTCCTCTTTCCTCTATTCTTCGGTTTCATTACCGTTTCCTTTAGCCCCCTTATTATTATCACCCTACTATACCAAAATCTGCTTTTCCAGCGGTGATCTGAACATTTTTGGATATTTCATGTTTGAAACTAAATCGTTCTTCTCTTCACTACTTCCCTTCTCCCCTCTCTTTCTTTTGATAAAAGCTTAAATCGATCCTACGCTTTTTGCTCTTAATCTCTCCTTTTCAATAGTGTTCTTGTACTTCCCCCTTGCCTTCCTTTCTTTGATCTCGTTCTGTGTACCAAACACTTTCTGCTCTGAATCCGATCTTTCCTCTATGTTATAACTTTTGCTATCCATGAAACCAATTTCAAATTCAAACTTTCCCGCCTTCTATCCTTCCCTGCCTCTATTGTCGCGTTCTGGTACCTGACTTGTCTTTCTCCGTCTCTACCCAGCCCGGCTACTATTAACCCGATCAACCCAGTCCTCCCACCCTGTCACAAATCTCAAACCAAGCTAACCTCAACTTTCACACAAATCTGTCTTAATTCTCGAAAATATCCTTATCCCCTTTCCAATTTCACAATATCTCAAACACACTCATTTTACCAAAATTATCGGAAAAACTCAGCAACCACAATTCCCGCTACTTTATACTTTCATGCTTACTTACTCCTTATTTATCCTAACATAGAACAGAGAAATTTAAATTTTTAAAAGAATTATCGTTTGAATTTAGAAAAAAGTAATTTTTTAAAATCTCCTTTCCAAGTCAGAATTCGTCACAATTTAAATGTTACCTTTTCGAAAATTTAAATAAAGTAAGTTCTTCGAGTAGTTTTTAGAGAGAAGCAGTATTTTTAGAATAAATATTTCTAAATAATAATAGGACATTTTATTACGTTTTTCGTTGTAAATAAATCTTTTTTTCATTAGAAATTTAACTATTTGGATGGAAGCTTCTAATGTGTCCGCTAAGAGTTTACATTTTTCTTGCACCTTCTTCCCTATTCCTATACACACCTCCCACACACTTACTTGGTGGTGGGAGGGGGACCTGCAGTTTAAGGTGGGTTCCGAACCACCAAGAGCAACAGCTCTAAGTACGTAGAGAACCTGAGTACCCGTCTGTGGTGCTTCGTCATTTTAAGGGATTCAATTCCTTACTTCAGACAGCGTCCTGGCAAATCGGCATGCACAGTAGACTTCAGGAAGAGCACACAGTGGGAAGAGAAACTAAAAACCTCCTAATTGTGCGAATTCCTGAGTCTCAGAATTCCTGAAAAACTCAAACTGCACTTATCGAGCCGCGGGTCATTCCCATGCCGATTCCAAGAATTGGAACCAGTACGGGAGGGACCTCACATCAGTTCAGAAGGGGATCCTATAGGGATCCTTTTTAACCAGCCTGGTCCTTTTTTCTTGTGAGAAATATGTGTTAAGCATTATGAGACTTCCACCACCACTGCATATTATTATTAAAAAAAAAAACCGGATTTGTCTTTTTGCGGATTTGAACAAATTTCCGAGCAATATGCATAAAAATTCGAGAAAAAAATGTAGAACACCCCAATGTGAATGCAGTCTGATAAGACAAATTTAAGTCTTGCACCGTTAATATGAATTCTCCACTTCAATGATAAATCTTAACTAAAGAAAAGTAAATTTAAATTTTTACATAGTATAGTTTAATTTAAAACCATGTCATTGTGTATCCAAACAAAAGGGATTTTAATATTAAACAAAAAAGAGTTGAATTTATTCGAGAAAGTAGAGTCAATTGTAGAGTAACTAAACAAGAGCAATTAAGTGGGACGATGGTCGTGGGGGCTAAAGCGCAGGCTTTGGACTAACTCTGTCGGTTTGCGGATTCGATTCCCGCCTCGCACTCTGGAAGAGTCTCGGTGGCCCATGCGGTGAACACTAGCCTATCAAGGGAGTTGTTCATCTCCGGAAAGTCGTGAAACCGGTACCTCTAGAGAAAATGGTTCTCTAAATACTTTAGGCTGTTGCTCTTGGTGGTTCGGAACCCACCTTGAACTGTAGGTCCCCCTCCCTCCACCAAAAAAGGTTTGGGAGGTGTGTTAAGAAATAGGAAGAAGGTGAAAGAAAAATATAAACCCTTAGGGGACACATTAGAAGCTTCTACTAGTAGTAACTAACAAGAGCAATTGAATGATCGGCTAAAAAAATAATTTTTCATCAAACAGTTGCATTTGAACCAAAAATGATTATTCTTTTTTTTACCAACTTTCAAACAAGTAGTGAAATTTCTAACCAAAAATATGACCTAAAGAAAAACTTAATTCAATGGGTTCTAATAATTAAGTTCCCAATTAGAAAAGAAAAAAATGATAAAAATGGAAAAACACAAGCTTATTAAAAAAAGGGAGAAAAGAAGAATCTTCAAAAATGCAATAGAGGCTAATTGCGAAATAAGTTTGAAGTCTGAAGGCCTCTATACTTAAGAAAAATAAAAATTTCTCAAGTTTTTTAAAAAAGTAGTTACTGAAAAATCCATATACTTGTGCTTTCAGTATCAACGTCAATGCGGCCGGAAAATTCTAATCAACCAACTCTGCCGCCTAACCCGACTCATCGGGCGATTGTTGCGTTATTCCATAATAATTGGAAGATTTTTTCTTGTCTACCACAATTCGATAAACATGGAAACCTTTTTGCAGTATCATTTGAGGAACGTAATTATACAATCACCAATGAGATAGTTGAAGGTAAGACCAACGCATTCTCTCTAACCCTATTAGTTTTTAGTCAATAATTTGTTTAAATACCTTAATTAATTAATAAAAATATTTTTCAGAACCAGGTGAATACCGCATTCCTGATGGTTCTACAATATTCCGTAGAGGAAAGGGACATTTGTATGGAATTTTTAGGGATCAGAAGACCTATCGCTTATATTTTGGTATGTTACAAAATAGTTGCTACTTTTTAATTAAAGCTCACATAATATTCCAAGCAAATACTAGAATTTTAAATCAAGAAGATTAAATTTCTACTATATTGAAAGAATGCTTAACGATGTACATTCGCTTTTTAACACATAGTTCAAGTTTTTACTCAGTAAGATAAGTCTTTAAAAAATACATCAATTTTGATCATAGTGATTGAATTTTCTACCGGAAAATACATTTTTTCAACTAAATGTATATATTTTAAACCAAGTAGTTGAATTTTGAACTAAGGCCATCAATTTTTTTACAAAAATGCAATATTTCAATTTTTATTTTAAAAAATTTAACTTTATTTAAAATATCGAATTTTGTAAAAGAAAATTTATTTTTATGTCTAATTTTTGAACTTATAAGGAAAAAGAACAAATTTTCTATAAAACAGTTAACTTTTCCATCCAACAGAAAGGATTTTTAACAAAAAAGTTATATTTATACTAAAATAGACCACCCTTTTGCTAAACGGTGAACTTTAAACCAAACGGTTTAATTTTTCATTAAAAAATATTAATTTTCAACAAAGAATACATACTTTCTGTTGAAAAAGAAGAATTCCCAACAAAGATCACGAATTTTAAATCAAATACTTGAATTTTTAATTAATACAATTAGTTTTATATCAAAGAAACAAGCCTCAACAAAGCATAATATTGTATCATAATTGAAAAAAAACTTATACTTTTTCAACCAAAAAGTTGAATTTTTAATCAACAAGATTAATTTGCTACCAAATATCACGAAATATCAACAAAGTAGACACATTTTTACACTAAATAGTTTACTTGTTTACCAAGAAGACACATTTTCTTAGAAAAAAATTTTTAAAAAATAATAAATTAGTTTTTATTTAAATGTTTGAATTTTTTACATAAATGACAAATATTCAACAGTAATAAAGTTGTTAACCACATACATACATTTTCAACTAAGGAGATTAATTTTCTAATAAGAAAAATCTTTACCCAAAAACAGAATACTTACATTTAAGAAAATTAATTTCCAATTAAAAAAAAACATTCCAAAAGAAAGTTTAATTTTCTATCAAATTTTAGAATTAAAAAAAACACATTTCTTGCAAAATGGTTTAATTGAAAAAAATACCTTTTTACAAAACGGTTTAATTGAAAAAAACTAATTCTTAAAAATATATCTTATTTTTCATTAAAACATTGGAATTTTCTACCAAAACAAACGTATCTTTAGTAGATAAAAAAACGTTACGACTTATTTAAATATCAAAAATAAAAAATTAATTTTATAATAAGGGAGGTGAATCTGCTACAAAATATACAAATTTTTAGGCAGAAAGTTTAATTTCGAATAAAGATCAAGAACTTATATAGTTTTTCTTCATTTGATATGTAATAATAAAGCATGCAGTTGATTGATAGTAAGAAGCTTATTATTTAAAGTGTGGTTAAACAAAATGATTTTTTAATAAAAGAGGACAAACCCAGTACATTTTCCAGTACATATAGACCATCTTCTGTATGGGAAGGTTCACATTTTCATTGCTAAAACTTTTTTTTTCATTTTACGCAACATTTCGTACTCTAAAATGTATGTTTCAACGTTTTATTTTGTAGGGTATTAAAAAACGAGGAGTTATAAAAAAGCTTTTTTAGCAATAAATAATGAAAGATAGCAAAAAATTATGTGTTTTTGAAGAGTAACCACTCTTAAGTTATTTTGACAAAACTGAACAAGATTTATATGCCCTAAAAAATAAAGATACTAGTTATACTACAGATAATAGTTAAATTAGCATTTGTTTATTGCAAAATTAATTATTTAGCAAAAATAAAAATTTTTTACGTCAAACATATTTTATTCTGTTCCTCTCTTATTTTTAAATATGCAAATCAATTTTTGTTTAGATTCATAAATTATTCTCTAAAATATCGCGTCGTTAAAAAAAGTTTATAAAATGTTCATTTGTTTATAACTTTTTTTAAATTAAAATTTAAAAAAAACTATTATAGGGTATTATTTTAACCTGTAAGGTTTTTAAAAAATCATAAAAGATTTTTGAAAATCGACCGGTCGATGTTGTGTGGCCCACTTCAGGAATTTAGACTCTTTACAATGCAATTGGAAGTGTCAATAAAAGCAGACTTGATTTTTGGCACTTCTTTCTAAAAATGTCTGTAACTCCTGGTATTAATTTCCATGAAATTTGAAATTTGCATCAACACCATTTTGAGGTCACAGGATCTTTTTCTCCGTGTAGCAGTTTCTTGGACTATAAAGACCCATGCTTATGTTAAACAGACAAACAAAAATGGAAATGTAATTTTTTGGACAATAATTGGTAGACTCGTACTTGAACAAAATTTACTTAGAAGTTCTAAGTTGATGGTTTTTCGTAATCATTAACTTTAATTATTATATTTATATTACATTTTTAGATTGGCGAATTAATTTGAAGATAAAACTGAAACCCCGAAAAAATGATGTTGTAATGGACGAGCACTGTAATATCGGTTTGGGAGTGTATCGTGATGATGGCCAATTTTATGCTTTTTCTTTAAGGTTCCCGCAGATTTAAGAAGCCTCAATTTCTTCCTTTTTAATTTTTACATCAACGAACCTTGCCTTCCTAGCCACTGCTATTGTTATGCAACGTAACTGAGTACTCGGCGCTCTACCGAAAAAAAACAAAGGTGAAAAGAGTATACGGTTAAACTGCTGGGGGTTATCTCGCTATACAATAAAAAGTATTGACGATCATTACGGGTAAAATTAAAAATTGATTTTTTATTTCACACTTACCAATCTTTAGTATTTTTTATGCCGGTATTACATGCAGCAGTTACCCCTTGCACCGATTTCCAGTTTTCAATTTTTTTTTCTGTGTCACATGGCTTATATAGATTTCGAAGGACTCACGGGTGTCTATTTGGTTTTCCATGCGTCAAGCTTGCCTTTATTAATGACAATATGTTTTACGATCGTCTACTGTTCATCGATTTAACCAATAATAAGTTCTCTTGGCTTTTTTCATATAATAATAAAGATTTTTTATTAAAATTTTTGGAAATGATAGCGAGCATACTAACGGACGTCCCCGAACTGTTCGTTCATTACATAATAACAAAAAAATTAATTTTGCTAAATGTGAACACATGTGTAAGAGTTTTATTTAGTTAAATAAATTTTTTGTTATTATCTCTCAAAAAGTAGTTCAGGGACGTCCGTTATAATATTGTATAGCATTTCCGAATTTAATTGAATAAAATTTTAATTTTTTTGCGAAAATCAATAAATTCTTAACATTTAAGTCAAACGCAATAGTATTGTTACAACTTTTTGTGAGGGTTACTCAGAATTTTTTATTATTTTCACAAATCTCGTTGTAAATAGTGAATTTACAATTATTTCCCCAAAGTGGTTAGACTGCTCCTTTGTCGAGCATTTGCACGCATACAAATTATCTGACGAAAATTGTTGAAAGTATTGTACTTTGGATTGTAAGGACCTTTCTTCTGGGGTAGTTATCACCAGCAGAAACATACTACGTGGTGGATATTGGTACATACCAAAAACTTGGATGTAATTTTGAAGAGATTGGATAAAAAATCTAAATAAACTGCAATTTCTTGTCAACTGAGCTATTCTTCTTTTCATAACCTTGAAAATATGTTTTAATTTTTATTGCCGTGTTTAATAGAGTTTAACATTCAAGTTTAAAGATTCATAAATTAAAGATTTTCTTTAAAGAGAGTAAATGTTCAACTTTTTAATTCGAAATTTCTGTGTGTATTTCTTTGAGTTTTTGAATGTTTCTTTCTTTCTTTGAGTTTCTGAAATTAAATACTTTGTGCAAACGGTAAATTCCAATGGTCTGATCTTTTACATTTACAAAATAAAAGAAAATAAATTTCGTAGACGGACCGTCTCTTCAATGGAGTTAAAAACTTTACAATTTATTACTTGAAAAACGTTAAAATTTGAGAAGCCTAAAAGTTAGCAAGTTGAAAAATTATAAATTATAAATAAAATATATTAAAACTATCTATATTTGAAAAATTAATTCCATCAAATTTATGAAATTGTTCATAAAATTGCATAGTTTTTTACTTTCAAAGGCTTTTTTGTCATTCTCAAAGCTCATAACTTAGATAAAGAATTTCAAAGCTTATTCAATATGACAAATTTGTTTAGTAAAACAAACAATAAAAGTATTCATTCTAAAATATTAGGAATTTTCAAAGAATTTTTCTCAAAAATTTAGGTTTTTCGAAAGTAATTTCGTTTTTCATATAGACATGTTTTTAGCCGTGGTTCCCTATATTTAACGCTACTTCGAACCACGAGATTATTTTAGATGGCTGAGGGTTGTGGAACAAAATGTTCGGTATATAAAATATCCATAATAATAATTTCAATATCATAATAGATATTATTTTGATAATCATATTGTTTAACATACGAACAATTTTTAATGAAAATGGTTTAGGAAGAAAAATTAAATTCTATTTTAAGCTCTTTTTCATATTGCCTGATGTAAAAAATTTAATAATAAAAATATTATAAAAAAAAAGTATAATTAAAAGTGTTCTTGAGGACAACCGCAGGATTTCGCCGGGATTGGGTGCTAATCTGAAAAATTGCAACCCATCCCAGCGAAATCGCGGTAAAAATGTCTACCATAACCACGTCTCACGACCGCGAGATAGGTGGTAACAGTCTGTGACGGAATCAATACGACGATCCAGCAAAAGTCACGTATACACTAAAGACACTAAGCGACCCAAGGATGACCGCCTTATGCATTTTCGCCGCAAGTGTTTTATCATATTGTTTACACCCAGGGATGCTTCTCAGGCTATTAACCAGGGAAAGCTTGGCACCTGCAAGAGCGCCAATGATAAGGACGATTAATTTATTACAATATTCTGTGTTCAATCCTCCCAACTCCCTTATAAGGTCTGTATAGGTCTCTTTCTTTTCATTGCCATTGTGTTCTTATTTAGCGCAAACCAGTTTTGTTACTGACGAGAATCCCTGTCATCTGAGAATCAGCTGTATGATATCAAACATGCCCACAAGAAGAAAACTAATTTATCTAACAACGATATACAGCTTTACTTACGACCATTTTCTCCTAATACTTAAAGTATTTGTTTTATTTGCGATAATGTTCTTTAACAAATTATAAATTCCATTTCCTCACCATGATGTATATACATAAATACATATATATATATATATATATATATATATATATAACTCTACATATTATAACCTCCTTTTCTTAATTGAACCTTATAACCTTCATTATTCTTTATTTAATTAGTCTAACCTTAATTTGTTATTATAAACTTTATTTCAAATTATATTTTAATATTTTTATCTTTTTGCCCGAAGGGCGCCAGATAGTTTGGATACTAAATATACTCTCAAACGAACAAACGGGATTCATGAAGTTATATAGGGCTACGCCCTGCCATTTCACTTTTCAATATTTCATTTCGGCTAGTTCAACACAGAGAGGGGTGGGGTTAGGAAGAATTTGAGCAAGGAAGAAACACACTTAATACGCTACAAATGATTTAAACACCGCCCATATGGGTTACAAACTTCTTCTTTATTCCGTGGCCATGAATGCCTCACAACCAAGATTCAATACATCCCGTAAAAAAAACAAAGCAACGAACAAACAAAATTCATGGACCTAGATTGTTTACTCCGATACGACCTTGTGGATTATCCACGGCAAGTCATGAGGACTGATACGTCCGACATGGTGCTTTATGCGTGACCCCCGACGTCGACCGCGATCGCAACCATGTTGGAGGCTTCACCCCTACACTTATTCGAAAATTCCAATCGGGTTCTTCAAACATGGCGCCGACCTTCCTTGACCCTCAATGTCGTGAATCAGAGTCATGTTGGAAGAAACCCTGTTCGATGTGTAAAATACCCGATCCGCCGCCAGAAATTGAATTTAGTTCAGTTCCCCAGCGAGTCACGAAAAACTAAACCCCCATACATTTACGAATAGAGCAATACATTAATTCACGACTTAAAATCGACCCCCATTTTATTTGTCTCACGGACCCCCCACCACACTGAATCTCGGACACGCACTTAAATTTTAGAGGCGAAATGGAAGACACATACCTTGTAAGCCATTTTAAACTAGTGGAATAGTGAGATTTCCTGATCAATACAATCTGCCTTTTCAGTTATACGCCCAATCGATTTTTTTGCTCAACGTTCAAATGCTCATTGGCGAATTATAATTTGAGGAAGTACAACTCGTGGTGGGTTGATAGCGTAATGGTCGAACACAGAGTGAATGAAGACGACGCAGAAAGCAACGCAAACTGATATCTAGATGGAATGCGGAGCATCGCGTCTCAAATACTGAAGGAAGGAATAAGAGTATGGCATCCCATATCAGTAGATCATTGTAACGCCACTCAGAAATCTAGAAAACGGCGTGGACTATCGAAAAAAGGAAAAGCTTGCATGTCCAGAAGTAAGGAAGACAATCCAAGTTCAAACTAACAAGTTACCGAAGAACACTAAGAAACGAAAGACGAACACTGATAAGGCAATATCTCTTATGATGGATATTGAGGAAAGCTGTAGAAATTTAGCTAAAGCAGGAAAAAAGTTGTCAAAGTCTGATGTAAAAGACTGTTGTGGACGAGGAAGTAGATATCGAGATGAGAAGCATCAATACTCTACAAGTTTTGTATCATGTAAATTCACCAACAGCATACAAAGGTAGAAAGAAAGGACCCTAAAGAAGTGACAGAAAAAATTGGGCTTGCAATAGAGCAGTTGAAAAATAAGTCTTAGGCTTAAATGTATACAGTAGTACTCAATGCTTATTTTCATTAGGTAAATATCAATATCACTTTCTAATATACATAGTCTGATAGGAAAAAACCAAAGCTTTTTTTTAGACAAAAAAAAATCAACAACAAAGAAACCTCTCTTATTTCAAAAAAAGTAAAATTTATTTTTGACCTTTATTGTTGATGGACAAAGATTTTTATATTAAAAAAGTGCGTCGGACCAAAACACTAACCCTCTTCTTCTCGGTTAATACTTATCCGAATGACAACATTTCTTCCCCATAAAATACTATCAAATAGGAAAAAGCTTTGCCTAAGTTTAACATTAGCACTATGCGTATGATCATATGAATCTCAATAACTGTGTTGAAGATATCTTGATTCTCTGTAATAGTTTGTACGATATTGAAGATTCAACTGCTTTCGCGTTTTCTGCTTAAAGGTGACTTTGCTGATTCTAACTTCTCAGGGTTTCTTGCTTCTACCATACCTGATATGCAGCAAAGTGAACCTTGTTTGAAGATATGAATAGCGTGATTATTAAGCGAAACAAAAAATTGTTCCACATTAGGATGTTTATCTTCATGAGTCTTCTTTAAGAGTAAGTACCATGAGTATGTTTTAAGGGATTCGAATTGCTCCTCTGGTGTTTCATTGCATCATTAAGACCCATACAATTTTTTAATGAATACTGTTTTGTACAGCCCCTTCTAACAGAGCTCAATCGCTTTAAAATACTTCATTCGTCATTATCAGAAGAACAAATTATTCTTATGGAAAGTTTCAATGAAATAGATTAAGGAAACTGCAGGGTCTTGTAAGTTCTTAGATAAGTTGCAAGCACAGAGAAATGTCCAACTATACACGCATACCTATCACTAATAATTAGTTGCCTCCGTTGCTCAGTGGAAGGTACAGTAAATATCAGATGATTTAGTCTTTACAGAAGGGAAGTGGATACATATCCGGTGCCGTAAGTTAGGTAGATTCTTTCTTCTCTAAAGAATTTTTAGTGAAGGGCTTTTCAAATAAATCGAATTTGCAGTATCGAATAGCTATGCTATGCATCATATATACCTATGATATTTTTAAAAAATATAATAATTAATTTTCAAATGTTTGTATTTACTTAAAAACATTCCAATAATTCAAACACCAAAATTTGATTTCTTCAAAAAGAGACTAACAATGAAATATTATTGTTGAATGTGAAAGGAGGTACACTTACAATAACTTTTAGCTCAAAATAAAAAAAAATTATCTGGTTTTTATCGAAAAAATCGAAATTTAGTGTTTCACTATGTTTAGCATAAGGATTACTATTTAGTAGCTCGTTAAAACGAATTCCGGCTATATCGCATAGGTAACTAATACTTCAAATTCGATTGATATTAAAGGCTCCTGGCAAAATATTTTGATTTTGGGCTCAACATCATCGTAATGGTTTTTACGTCCCGAAAAAATAGGTGAGGATATTATGAAAAAGTTAGAAAGAGAGAGACCAGTGTGCTGATTAAGTCAGGTTGGTAAGACCTGACAATTTATATTTATTTTTGGGTACGTTGTCACCAATCAATTCTAGACGAACTGTGTCGAGAGCGAGGTATTTAGATTTACAAAAGATTTATTATAAACTTTAAAGAATAGATTATCAGTTGCCAAATGTTGATTTACATAAACCTTTGTTTTTGAGAAAGTGCAAGAGAGAGTTGTTTTGTTGATTGGACCTTCGTTCTTATCGTAGGGTGACACGTCTGTTCTATTGCGATGCTCGATGCTCGCATAGTCTCTTCTCTTGGCCTGCCGGGAATATAAATTATCATAATCCTAGTTATTATATTAAGTTGGACACTTTTTATTATAGTGTGTCTGACTACATACATGATCTTCCAATAAGTAGACCACTCATTAATAAGGAACTGAAGTATAAATTTATATTGAAAAGCTATTGCTGACTTTAAGCGAGAGTGTGTATTTATACTTCGTATGATGGTATTTAAATTTGTTCTTTTTTTAAACTATTGTATCTTGTGGTTTCTGTCTTACAGATCGCAGCACAGTTACCATAGTTAGGTTCAAATTCAGAGAATATCGGTATAGCACGCATTTACAATGGGTGGTGCTACACTGTCTCATATGGGCATTACATCAAAGTTGTCAAATTTTTGGGTTGCAAGAGGGTGTGCAGTTTCACATCCAACAAAACAATTTCATCTTGGGCGACCTGCTGCTTAAAAGTATGTGGAATTGACCATGTACATTGAAGTTTGCCACATAAATAGATTTAAAACTTGTATCGGAAAAGTAAGAATACCTCTAAAT
Source organism: Druon quercuslanigerum (assembly GCA_010014905.2). Lineage (NCBI taxonomy): Eukaryota > Metazoa > Arthropoda > Insecta > Hymenoptera > Cynipidae > Druon > Druon quercuslanigerum. Next base: position 13,774 of record JAAAKG020191897.1, read on the forward strand.
GACTTTTGGAAATATATCTGGGTAAAGTTTTGGTTTTCTGTTTGTTTGTTTTTTAACAATTTGTTGAATTATAAGTTATTTGTTGTGTTTCTTCAATAGTTGTAAATAAACTGTTGAGGTTATTTTGAATTTACCGCACGATCCTTGGTCGCCTTTATAGTACTGTCTTCTATATCTAAAGTGAGTGCAAGCCTTCAGCTTTCTATTTGACGTGGCTCACCTTCGCTCGCCATATACTTATTCATTCGAATCCTAGCATTTTCATGTGTGTATCTCTTTCGCCGTTAATGGGTGCAGGATATTGGAATAAGTGGTGATTTGTGGAATCTACGACATCGCGTGACTAATTTTGTTTAGAGGATAAATCGACGCTTCAAGTCATCGCGTTACCAAAGCAAAAGTGGCTAAACAAAGGAAAATGCGATACCTGGAAGATGTAAATGGAAGCATTACTGATAAAAAACCGCTCGTCGGGCTACGTTAATAGACAAAAACCGAAATCGGCAGCTGCAGGCACGAAGGACAACGAGGTGAGTGCGTGGATTTAGAACGATTGCGAAGCTAAATCGCACTTAATTTTGTCGATGCATCCTTTGGAATTAAAACCAGTCAAAGATGGTTATAGCTAGAAAATCTTTATCAGTCGAAGGGGCCTGTTTAGAAAGTGACCCTGCTGAAACAGCTATTGCTTTAAAAGATGGAAGGCGGCGACGACGCGTGCGAGCACGTTCGGGAATTTTTTAACGTCGACAAATTGATTGAAATCAACGTGGAAAGAAAGGTCGATCTTTTTAGCAATTATGCTTCTGTAAAGCTTAACCCCTTGACTTTAAAACCGTAGTGTCGCGATCGGATATCGTAACGAATTATCCTCATCGGAAACGCTTTGCATAAACATAATCGTAGAAAGTGATGCTACAAAAAACGATATCTGTGGCGTGACACAAAATGCGATGTTCGCGAATTAAAGCCCAAGTTCAAATAATGGAAGAAGTTCTAAGGCTGACAAATGTAACTTTCGTTATTACCGATTGGTGAACAACGCGACTTGGCGAAATTATCTTACTCCATGACCAGTAAGCTTAACTCGGCGAGTTAAAAAAAATCCACAGAAATCAATGGGAATGGATGGGACACGTTTGACAAGTTTGTTGAAGGATGAAGAAAGTCAACATGAACAACGTGCTGTACGTCCCTGACCTTCACGGAAACCTGCTTCCTGTCTCGAAAATAACAGGCAAATATTGTCAAGTGATTTTTGACAAACTTCATGCCACCGTCATTGACAATAACGGTAAAATACAGTTAATAGCAGATCGAACAATCGAACAGAAGTGAAGCAGTGTGTGGTGTCAACCTCGAAAAAGGAGAAGGGAAAATAGAATGCAAGATCTGGCTCCTCGGAAAAATCAGGATTGCCCCTTTCCCAAAGAAATCGGAGAGGAAATCAAAGCTACTCTGTTTCGTCAACTCTGATCTCTGTGGCCCAATAAGACCGAAATTTGGAACAACTTGTCGATTCCATTTCTGACGACTGTCATTTTTTGGAACAACTAGAAACAGCCCATTTTTCCGAAATATACAATAAACAAAACAAAAAAACCTCAAAAATTAAAGTTGGTCCGTAAATATTGAAACTCTTATTTGAAATTTAAGAAATTAAACTTTTGAAAATCTCTTTGATTTTTCAAACAACGATTTTTAAGCTACGAAGCAAAGCAGATTAATCAGTCTGATGATGAATTTTTGACCAGAAATATTAATTTTCTGCCGCAAAAAGACGATTTTTAAAATGCAAAGTGAATTACGAGAACCCAGTAAGAATATTTTTTACGTAAAAAATCATTATTTTAATTGAAATTTTACTAGCATATTTTTGATAAGTTAAATTTTTATCTTTTTAATTGTAAATGTCACTTCGTCAGTTGAAACTTTTCGCATTTTGTTTCAATATCTGTGCTTTTTAGTAAAAAATTTAACTATTTTCGTAAAATTTTTACCTTTTGTAATATATTTTGGGTGTAGAATTGTCTGCATTTTAAAAATCATTTTAAAAAGTTTGCAAATTAGACACTTTTTGTTTAAATCAATAAATCTCAAATTTTTTGCGAGTAATATTGTCATACTTTTTATAATTGCCAATCAAAAAAAAAAAAAAATTGTATCTGTTCTTTAAAATATTTTAAGAAAAAATATTGTTGGTTTTAATTTAATAATCCTCTGTTGCAAATAAGAATTAAAAATCTTTTTAAACATTCCCTGTTTCAATCATGAATTTTCATTATTTTATCAATTCTTTATCTTTAGATTTTTCCAGAGACAATTTTCATTAAATTAAGTATTCCGTATCGCGATTAATGAATCTGCTAGTGAATTCTATAATAACTTATCATTAAATTTATCATTTAAACAGTTGAATAAGTATTACTCAAAACGAGAAAAAAGTTTATTTGATGGCGTAAAAATAGAAGAACATTATTGCGTAATAAAATTTTACCTTAAAGTTACTTCATCGCCAAAGAATGCGATAACATAACTATTTCACTTGGACAACGATAACAGAGCAAAATAATAGATGTTTTTTAGGTTTCTAATGCGAGAAAAAATAAGGCTAAAAAAACGCTGAGTGTTTTAATGTTTAATCTTCAGGATTTCTAGAAATTTAAATTAATATTACCCGCCACAAATTACAATTTGGCCATTGAATTTGATTTAAAACAATTTTTAAAAAGTTTAGCATAAAATTCGAGGTCTTTTTTGCCGTATACAATGGAAAAGTGTCGAATTATAAACCTTTAAAATTTAATACTTCGAGCATAAACGTTGACAATCGGAAGTAATGGTAAACGGAAAATATTAAAAATTAAAAACTACGGAAATGCGGATCTTAAAAATTGAATGACTCCCAGCTGTAAAATCTTCACTATTTCAAAGCTTAAATTATTGGATTCTATGATAGATAATCTGAAAAGTTTTTTTTAAATTTGAAAGAAAAATTGCAGAGATTTCTTAAGATAAGGCAAGTTGATTAGAAACATTCAATTTCCAATTTTTAAATTAAAGAGAATTCGTTTTGGGTAAGCTTTATGAAAGTAAATGATGTTAGACGAAAATAAATTTTCCTTAGGAATATGATATTTAAAAAAAAATGAATAATGCAATTTTGTTAATTTTTACCTGAAATTGAAAAAAAAATTTTACTTTTTTATTGTGTGATCCTCTTAATATTTAGTTATTTTGACACAAGATACGTAAAAATCTATTTTTACAGTCAGATCATCATATCACGGCAATACCAAGTTAAATTTAACAGGGATATTTTCTTAAACAATTTATTATTATTTATAACACTGTTCTCTGAGAGAAATGCACCTTTTTATGAAAAATTTAACAATTCGATAAAGGTAGTAATAATTAAATGTTCATAAAATATTTGTTGCAACAATTATTTTTTCTAAATTATTTTGTTTAATAATATTATTATAAAAGGTTGATGTTTTTTTCGGAATTTTTAACGTTATGTTATTTCAATGAAAATGTGGTATTAGTTTAGAATTATTATTATTTATAACTGCCTTTTTATCTAGTAATGCTATATAGTTACTCTATTCTAAGAAAAAAATGATAACACAATATATTGTTTAAACAATTTATTTATCAAAAAAAAGTAGTAGCCTATGTATTAGAAACTATTTGTATGAAAAAACAGCCGAAAAATAATAATTTGCGCCAGTCAGCAATTCTTTCCACAATTTATAAATAAAAAACAAAGTTACAAAATATTGATTTTAGAACAGCAGAAAAAACCAATTGACATGAAATTTTTAAATACATATTATCCAGTTAAACCCTTGAAATAAAAAAATATAATTGCATTTTGTTAAAACCTTTTTTCTTACGATATTAAGATTCCTACTTGAAAATTGATCTCCTTGATTGCAATTTGATCTATTTGGGGAAAGTTCAGTTTTTTGTTTGAAAATTCATATATTTTGCTAAAAGCTTGTGTTTTTATAGAAAACTAAAGTTCTTGGTTTAAAACTTAACTATCCGTTTAAAATTTAGTGGATTTTTCTGAATTTGTCTGATTTAAAAAAAATTAATATTACCATTTAAAAGTTTAATTATTTCTTTTTAATGTTCTTTTTATATTGCTAAACAAAGTTAAGCTTTTTAACTGAATTATGTTAAAAATTCAATTATTTGTTTACTAATTATTCGATTTTGTAATAAACTTACAAAATTTTGGAGAAAAGCATTCTTTTTGAGGTCGAAATTCACCAGTTTTGTTGAAATTTTGTTTTATTTTTGAAAATTAAATTATATTTTTAAAATTAACCATTTTTGGTTGAGAATTCGCATAAGCCATTTAAAAAATAATTAAACTGCGCAAAGTTAAGTATTTTAATAATTTTGGGAATAATTTTTTCTAGATTTAAAAATTCAGTGTAAGGGGGTTTCTTCTATTTGGTAAATCGAAAAGTTTATCCTTACAACGTTTATTGATCAAATGAATAATACCATAATTATAGCATTTAAGAATTAAAAAAAAACAAAAATTAACATTTTCGGCCAACCAACGCACGATACAAAAAAGTCAAGACAAGAAAAACATTGCTTTTTAAAAGCCCCTGAAGATTATCATTGCAACTTCTTAAATTTTTTGTTTAGAAAATCCAAAATTCCAATTTGATTGCACAAAAATAATGAAAAATACAAAATTTCATTTTTCGGTGAACATGAACAAGCAAAAAAAAATCATTTTTGATAGGGTTTGCTGTTTTTTCTTAATCGTGAAAAAAGACACTACAAATTAACAATTTAAAGATTTGGTAAAACATAAAAACCTGTTTATTTATAGACGTATCGATTTAAGATACCTCTATTTTCACCTATTTTGATTTTATTTATAAATTTGTATAAGTTTTAAATGATTCTTTTGTAAAATTAAAATAATTTTTACAAAAAAAGCTTCTTATATTTATATGAATCAAAAATTTTAATTCCAACACTTTTGAGCCCTTCGATTCAAAGTTTTTTTGAAATGCCTCTATACAATAAAAATTAAAACAAATCGAATAAGAATATTGAAACCTGAATTTATTATGGGTCTTAACAGGGTGAGTATTGGAAAAATTTCCCCTGCCTACATTACACAGCTACAGAAAAAAGTGGTCTGCCAGGTGACCTAGATCAGTGTATCCTTATGATCTTTGAACTGCTGAATACCCTTCCGAAGTCAGAAATATCAAATTGGCTCGTATCTTAAGGGGAGAAGTACCTTTAGAGGGTGCAAAAAAGCACTTTTTCGTGATTAATTTTTGGGAAAATGAAAACAGTGCATATGAATTTGATATGATATATATTTAGGGCAATGTTCGAAGAAGAAATAAACGTATTTTACATTATTATTGATAAGAAATTAATTGAGTTATGGCGGCTCCCGTAAGTCGTGTCGCCGCTGACATCGAAATCGGCGAAAACAATCCTGACCGCAACTTTCATCTGAAATCATAAAATCAAACATCATTTTACTCGGGAGGGTTTTTTATTTTGGATGAACTACGAACTTTAGCAAATTCGAAGATTAACCATTAAAATAAGGTTTCAAAAAAAAATTTGTTTTTTTTGCAAAAATTTTCAATAATATTTGCGTTGAAAAGTATCTGAAAATATTTTTTTCTTTACGTCCGTAGTCTATCTAGAGTAGCTTTTTATGCCCTTTAAAATGAAACCTTGATGAAGAAAATCGGTTCAATACTTTTTTTTTTTTTTTAAACGCTGTTTAAAGTTCGCGGTCAAGGAAAAAGAAACTTACCGAAGTTGGATACTAATCAGCTCCACCAGGCTCATATCGATGCTTGAACTGAAAAATGTCCATCCTTCTTGTAAAAGTCGCATTCTTTACACTACATTCTTGGTAAGAAAAACAACAGGGTATTCCGGATTACGCGCGCAACGGGGATCCTTGACGCCAGACGCGCTCGGTCGGCTCGGCGCACACCACTTTCAAGTGGCATAATTTTCAAGATCGCCTTTTGAAATTTTGCAATAATATTCCTAGAGCATATACCTATTGATTAGGACAATTAAAAAAATCGATTTTTTGAAACTTTTAAAGATACCTCCCCCCTTAAAAAAGAAGAAAATAGTCTGCCCGGCGGCCTAGAGCAGTGTTTCCTTATGTATTCCGTTCCGCTTAATTTGAATCCAAAGTCAGAAACATAAAATTGGCTCGTGTTTTAGCCCAAGACTCAAAAAACACCTGTAAAAAGCTTGTTTATCGCTATATTAAGAATTGTCTGCCCGGCGACCTTGATCAGAGTATTCTTATGGATTTTGATCCGCTGAACCCGAATCCGAAGTCAGAAATATCAAGTTACCTCGTATTTAACCCAAGTCTCAAAAAACATCTGTAAAAAGTTGGTTTATTGCCATATTAAAAAAAAAGTAAATTGTCTGCCCGGCGACCTAGATCAGCGTATCCTTATGTATTTTGATTCGCTGAATCAGAATCCGTATTCCGAAATATTAAATTGTCTCGTGTTTTAACCCGAACTTTTAAAAACACCTGTAAAAAGGCTGTTTATCGTGATAAAAAAGTCGAAAATAGTTTTCTTGGCGCCCTAGAGCAGTTTGTCCTTATGTATTTTTTTTATCCACTGAATCCGAATCCGAAGTCCCAAATATCAAGTTGGCTCGCATTCAACGCAAGCATATCCTTATGTATTTTGATTCGCTGAATCCGAATCCGTAGTCGGAAGTTTTCAATTATCTCGCGATTTAACGCAAATCTCAAAAAAAACACCCGTAAAAACGCTGTTTATCGCCATATTAAAAAAAAGTAGAAAATAGTCTGCCCGGCAGCCTAGAGCAATGTGTCCTTATGTATTTTAAAATTGCCTAATCCTTATTCGAAGTCAGAAATATCGAAATTGGCTGGTATTTAACCCAAAAGCCTAAAAAACCACACTGTAAAAAGTTGGTTTATCGCCATATTAAGAAAAAAGAAAATAGTCTGCCCGGCTACCTTGATCAGAGTATCCTTATGGCTTTCGATCCGCTGAATCCGAATCCGAAGTCATAATTATTAAATTGTCTCGCGTTTTGACAGAAACCTAAAAAAACACCCGTAAAAATGCTATTTGTCGCTATATTAAAAAAAAGGAAATAGTCTGCTCCGCGGCCTAGAGCAGTGTGTCCTTTTGTATTTAAACTGCTAAATCTCTATCCGAAGTCATAAATATCAAATTGGCTAGTATTTTTACGGGTTTTTTTTTTCTAAGGCTACGATTAAAATTCGAGCGAATCTGATATTTCTGTCTACGGATTTGGATTCAGCAGGTCAAATAAATAAGAGCACACACAGGAATCTTCTGTCCAAGCAATCGTGATTTTTGGAAATTTAAAAAAAAAGGTTTTCCCCCTTGTATTCGTGGTAACATTTTTAATGTGTTAAATGGGACTCCTTAATAAAGCGGTTTCTCAAAAAGTAAAATGGTGAACCCGATTTTTCCAGGAATTTCACTCTTTTTGCCAACGTAATGCCTGGACTAATAACCTTTCTTTATAAATTTACATACTCTACGTTCGCCGTCATTTAATAAAACTGTCAGATGATAAACTCTTTTTTTTTAATTTTCTTCTATTTGACTAGACCTTCATTATCAACATGCATTTTAGCATATGTACTGCATAAGACACTGCTTAATAAACTGTGATAAGCTCTTTTTAGGTTTGATACTTATCATTTTATATTTTTTCACATTAAAAAAAAATTAGATTTATAAAAACCTAATTTGAATTTATTCTAGACTAGAAGATATGTATAACATATCCTAAAGCTTTCCCTCCATGACATGGAGATATCATGAAGCGAAAGCTCGATTGCTAGTAATAATTTTACGACCAGTAAATGAGTAATACTAACGTCAACGTTAATTATAGTATGTAATCATAAAAAATAAAATTTGTAAACTATTTTGGAATCAATAAAAAATTTTAAATACATATTAAATATTAAATTTACTTGAAATTTTTCGCTATGATAAAGAAACTTATATGAATCATACACAATATTCTCAAATTACGTATGATATTCTGTAAAATCTCTTTTCGACTTACAGTCAAATGCGAATTTGTGTAGTATCGAATAATCTGTTTCAAGAATTACGCCACGGATCACGTTGCGCTACATAACTTGACGGCCCTGACTGTCTTGGTTCTGTGACGCAGAATTTAAGTCGTAGGTCAATACAAAACCTTGCTTAAATTTAAATTCGACTGTTCTTTTTAAAATTTATGATCTTACCAGCAACATTTTGCATTTCTCAAATTAGTTTAATCACTGCCATTTTTATTTAAGAATCTTTTAAATATTTGCCTGCGTCGCTAATTGCTTCTTTTAGCGAGGTACGGGTGCTAAATTATTTCTTCGCATCGAGTGCAGAAAAGGCTAGTTACGGCTCTGGCTTTATTTGCAATTATCGAAAACTTATATAAGCATATGTATGATTATTTAACAAATGACATCAGAAAATTTTTAGTGAATAATAAGATGGTCAGATAAGATTGTATATATTCAAAGCGAATACCCTTATTTTCGTAGTTCTTACAAAAAGATTTAGTTAAAACTATTTCTGTTAACAATGACAATTCTCTTCTTGATTTGCGCTTTTAGCGCATATCTTTATTCGGAAACTTGTGACGCTCGTGACCCCAAGTAAGTACAATTACTTCCAATATTTGTGAATATTTCACCATTTTAATTTTTTTAAAGTACACACAGAAAAAACTGGGGTTTCTATTGGAACCTATTTTTGGGTTAAAAGAAAAATAAAAACAACAAAAATAAATACCACTAGCTGAAAAGGAATTTAAAACGATAAGTGAGCTCTGAATGCTACCTTTTTTTTCTGAACGATCCCAACTGTAATTGAGCCTACTTACAAAGAACCTACTTTTCCCTTTGCCCACTTAGACATTAATAGAACAATTTTTTCCTTAAAGCACACATGTAATCGAACTCTGATGGACACAAATTAATGAATATAATTAAGTGGCAAAATATTACCGCAATTCAGATAGATGTAATGACTTGATAAATGTTAGTTTCAGGTTATGTAGCAAAGTTGTCATCATAAAGGCATATTCATATGCAAGAAACTTTTCGTCTCAAGTCATCAGTCGATAACCGTAATTCGATCGCTAACTTCCCAGTCCTACTTTGCAAGCGTTTGGCTTGTAAATGCGCCTTTATGTTCAAATTAAGAGCGCTCTAAAGGAGCACTTTTGTCTCTCGATAGGTTTCTTTTGTAGCTAAAGTTCTGAATGGTACAAACTTTTATTTGAGCCTCAACTTTAGTGAAGCCCCAGTTTTTTCTGTGCACAACCCCACAATAATTTCTTTTTTCTGCAAACTGAGCTAAACCTCCACACCTAAACGTTTTTGAGGTCAATGAATACGAATCCGGGGTCAGCTTGACCCCATCAGGTCATGATTAAGGCCCGTTAAAGGTCATGATTAAGGCCCGTTAAAGGTCAAATTGAAAAAAATTGGATTGTTGAAAACCTCTAGTCTGAAACGTTTTTTTTTTGGGTCGTTGAATGCGAATCCGGGGTCAGGTTGACCCCATTAGAGCTTAATAAGGGTTAAGTTATGGTTAAAATGAATAAACCTATTGGATCAGAAAAAACAAATAGATTGGATAATTTATATATTCTCAGACGTTTTTGAGTTGCTGACGCCGAATACGGAGTGAAATTTACCCCATAATGTCAGGATCATAGTCAAGTGAATGTAAAAATAAGAAAAAATTATTTAAGCGGGGAGAAACACTACAATAAAACGTTTTTGGAGTCACCGAATACAAATACGTGGTCATTTTTACCTTATCAGGTCAGCATGAAGGTCATGTCAAGGTCAAAATCCGAATCTGGCAATAGTTCGAACCCATAAGTGCGATTTCATGGTTTCAACAATTCTCGTTTTGAACTTTACTTGACCTTAAACTTGACCTAATGGCTTCAAAATTACCCCGGATTCTAATTCAGCTACCCCAAAAACAACCTTATGTAGTCAAACTGACTCTGGGTTCAGATCCAGCGACCCTAACAAAGTCTGAGGGTAAAGGTTTTCACCGGTGTAATGGTTTTCTTTACTTTGTCCTTCAATTGACCTTGTTCCTGACCTAATTATGTCAAAATGACCCCGGATTCGGATTCAGCAACCCTAAAATCGTTTGAGAGTAGAGTTTTTTCTGGTCCAATCCAATCACTCCAATACACTTTTTTCGTTACTTTAACCTTGAATTGACCTTGGTCCTGACTTGATAGGGTGAAACTAACCATAGATTCCGATGCAGCGACCTGCAAAACGATAGGATGGTTTAGTTCGGATTTACAGGACTGCTACAAAATACCAATTTCGAAATTCCCTTAATTTAATTATCTTTAACAATTAAAAATAAATTATTTTTATTTTTTTATTATTTTATTTATATTATATATTTATATATACATAAATGTGTGTGCGCGCGCGCGCGTGTGTGTGTGTGTGTGTGTGTGTGTGTTACAAATGTTGCTTTCTTAAGGGTAACTGCGAATACAGATGAATGCAGAATAATATGAAGTTTGTGTTTTATTTTGAACCATCCAAATAAGCAGTCCCAGACCGAAGTATAATGCTATTGAATCAAATTCTATATAGCATTAAAGTTAGCTAAGAAAATTAATATACATTAAAAAATGTATGCCCAAAATCGAGCGCGAAGCGCGAG
>JAAAKG020191908.1:0-24550 GCA_010014905.2 Druon quercuslanigerum
CACACACTGACAGCTTAGTGGTGATATGGATTGTTTTAACATCTCTCACGTTCAAAACGAATAACAATTTTTTATTATCTTTACTCAATGTTTAAAGAAGTTTATTTACGCACAAAATATCATTACCAGCCTAACTGTGACACTTCTCCATATTTCAATATATAAATAATATCTATATCATTTGCACGTGGAGCAAAGATTTCTGTTAATAAGGCGTAATTTCTCTGATTTCTCATACAATCTTACAAATTATGAATTATAGGCTAATAATTTTAGGAAGTAAATGCAATACAGAAATTATTTGACAACGATATAATATGGTCAAGGTGCAGCAAATTTTTTCTGAATAGAATATATACATACATACGTACATAGAAACAAACAAACATGCATTGTTTTAACAAATATGTCACTGCAGCTGCTCCAGATAATACATTACATTGGCCAAACGTAGATCGTCTGAATATACTTCATCTTTCCATATAAAAAATATTGAAAATGTATGGAGGGAAAGCTCAGATTTCCGAATAAATACAGTCGTGGCCAGTTTAATTAATCGTATTATACAAAAATTCAATTAAAAAAATAGAAAAAGCTTATTATTGCTGGGTGTTTCGAGAAAACGCTTTTGAATTTTGATACAGTATAATAAATTGGAATATTGGCAGGGATAAGGTTGTATCAGAAAAAATCTTCTTTTTAAAAATATTTTGTTCAATCTGCGAGTATATTTTGATACAATTTGTTACAGGACATAGTTTATTCTTTAAAAAATATGCTACGAAAGAAAATAGGAAATCATTAATTTAAATTATATCTGTCATGAATCGATATTTTCCAACTCAAGTGCTTTCTAGGGTAAAGTGGGTGCACTGAAGGCCTGTCAGACCTAAAAATATTGCCATTACGTCCAGTTTTCGAGACACTTTGGTATGAATTTTTGACAAGCGGCCAAAATTGCAACTTTTTGAAATTTTAACTCTAAAACTCGACATGATGTTGGAAAATATTTTTAATTCATTATCTGTTTAATTTCTAGACTCACATTATTTCGGCATTTAAATTTTAAATATTTTGATTCCTTCAGTCTCACGAATTTGGAAGCTGATTTTCTAAGACTTGGGCTTAAAGAGTTTAGTTAAAGCTAAGAATTAATTGTGCAGCAAGAATGCGACTATTTTATCTATAAACAAAGAAAATAAAACAAGATTTTCATTTCCGGGTCTTCCTTGATCAACTTTAAACATGTCCCAGACCACGTACTAGTTTTAAGTCAAAGGGTGTATAATAAAACGAAGCTTAATAAGGAAGACAGATCAAGCGAAGAAGCGACACGATGGAGGCATGACACGAAAGTATGAATTTTTCCCGAGACACGGATTGAGTCAATCAGGAGATGGCCCCTATACCAGACATAATTTGGCATACTAGGCCGAAAACCGGTCTTCAGGTGTCCCCTCCATCGCAACTCCCGCCACCGCTGCATCCACTCCGACCGGTTCGCTCGAAACAACACAGCCGCAAATCGCGGGTCTCCCCCCCCCCCCACGATGTCATATCCGACTGTCGCACCGGTTTAGTCGAAGGTAGACATAAACATAAACGATTTCATGCCGAAAATATCGATCGATCAGTCTTTGCAGAGTATAGGTCGTGCTCATCATCGTCTGAGAACTCGAATCGAATTATGGTAAAGATTGTATCGACATGATGATCGACTCGTACCCCTGTCGAGAATACGTGATGCGGGTAACCCTGTAGTGACGGTGTATATCAGCGGTTGTAGTTTTACATACTACTAGAATGTATTCTGAGGAACGATATAAAAAATTGAATGAGTGTAATAGTTCATATGAATCCGAAATATCAATATAACAAACCATACCGATATAAAAAAGTAAACGAAGGTGTTCAGCTTGCGCTCACCAAGGCGTCTGGTGCATGTCTAAACTGTCTAGTGAATTATAAGCGATCTGAAAAAGTGTTTAAGTGTGTAGTCAAACTTGTGTTTAGCTCGAATCGTTGTGACATGTGAACACATCAATGGAATGGGGGAATGGGAATTTTGGAAAGAAAGTTTGAGAGATGTCCGTTGAGTATTTGTTTGTATGTGTGCGTGTGTGTGTTGGACTCTGCGGACCCTCTGGCGGTGAGAGGTCCGAGTTGCACTCGGCTGTGTGTTTAGGTCAAACTGGGTGGATCCTCTCATGGTGAGGGGTCCTTAGAGTACTTAGCTGTTTGTATGTTTATATGTATATGTATCGGATTCGATGGACCCTCTGACGTTGAGGGGGCATAGATCGGAATTGCTAGCAAGAGGCAAGGGGGTCCGTAGTATCGCGGCGGATAGTCCACGACCGTGAATACCGTTGTCAGATTGATGCAGTGTTGCCAGACACCTATTGCCGAACTATGGAATCGCCATATAAAATTATGGTACGCACCTGCAATGCGCATGCGTCGTGTAAAGTTTAAATTAACATATTATCAGATACTTCAAAATATAATAATCTTCTATTATTCATGAAAATCGATTTGGAGATTTTTGAGGATGTTGATAGTTTCAAAATCGCTCTTTTATTTTAAAAAATATTAAAATTTTTATCTGCAATATTGGATTTGTTATTGAGCTGAAAAGTAAGGAGTGACTCGCCTATTTCAACGCGTACCGTCGGTCCGAGATATCCAGGCCCACCACTTTATATACATCTTTCTGTTCTGTGTCCATGTTACTCAAGAGCTAGGTCTGGACTCGCTGAACGCGAGAAGATTTTACCTAAGTGGAGGGGATAAATTCCGGAGATTATACCCACTCACTGAGTGTCTATCTGCGAACGTTTTTTCAATCGCTTCACTGAAAAATGTGCCTATTAACCCTTTGGTACCTTTCCTCTCGGAATGTCAAATAATATTTATTGACAGTATTTTCCTTGTATTTATGGCTTTGCAAAAGAATGTTTCTAGCGAAAACGAACAATAGAACGTAATATGGAAAATTCTAAAAAAAAGAAAAAGAAAAGTTAATATCTTGCACGATTTTAGAATGAATTTTTCGTTTCGCACGTTTATTAATGATAGAAATACCTGCTGTGAAGTCAGTTTTGCAAAAGGTGCATTGTGCCCAAGTTGATTTTCCTGGAATTTGACGTAACCACCATGATCGACATGAATTGGCTTGTCATCCATCTCTAAAAATTTGGATCTTTTTCAGTGCTTTTGAAGAAATACGTCCTCACAGTCTTTTTATCCATTCACTAGTTTTTGAACGGCTCCTCTCTCAAGATTTCCGGGATGATTAAGTCTTTTTTCTCTCACATTGTGTACTTTTGGGCTTGATCCCACCTACAGATTCGTACACACAAAATTTTAAGAATGTGGAGACCAATTAAAATGTTGAATGAATTAAGCTATTTGATTCGTCAATTCTCTTATGCCACAGTTCACATTTTGGACTGCTGGAACAAATAGTTCCTAAATCGTCAATTTTTAACAGCTGTTTGTTTCATGCCTGTATTATGGATTTAAAAAAGTTTTAATGAGAGAAATTGAAAATTAAGGTATGTTTGAGTGGTATGGTACGTGATGGATGGTACATGGTACAAGAGTCAAAATTATGCTTTGATTTGGTACTTATGGTATGGTCTGGCAACACTGGGTTGATGCTTCAGACTCTAATTCATGTTGATAGTTAGTGCATTCGCGTTGCTTGCTGGTCGGCAGCTCAGCTGCGAAGGTATGAATGCCGGGTGGCAGATCAGGTTTGAATGGCTGTCGCCCGGATGGTTGGTATTTTGAAAAAACCGGGGATAGCAATGCCGTATAGTGGCTATCGTGTCAGAAGAAGGGATGTTACAAGGGTGGTTGGTCAATTGTGAAAAACGGGCACCGAACCACGTGAGTTCGTTGATGCGCAAAAGCGTGAATTGGAAAAACATGTGATTGGTATCGCGTTTATCGCGAAATTATACCGTGCCCCCGACAAACGTCTTGCTGGTTTTCCGAATTGTGGTCCTGTTTACTTTAATGGACATATTTGTTAATTTTTATACACTTTGGCACAAATGTAAAATTTTAATTTTAAAATTTCTAGGCGTTTGCGTGTGAAAATTGACCACCGAATTTTTTTCACAATGTTTCGTATGGAAAAACTATATATTACCAATTTACAGAACGAAATAAGTACAAGTGGTTTCTGGATATGAAGAAAAATGATCGATAATGATTTTAGACCTTGCTATCGCATTATGTTGTAACTCAGTGCTAGCGGTAAAAAGGTGAAATAGAAAAAAAGTTAAGTGAATTTTCGCGCTTAAATTACATTGTATGGAACCCTGATAAAAAAATGAAATAAAAAGACTTGTAAATGAATATTTTAGAGTTTGAACTTAAATACTAGGGATCTCGGTTTCTTTTTACGAGTAAGGTGTTTCCCTAGTTTTGTCCAAACACATAGAGGGACTCATGTAAAAATTTTGGCTATCGTGGCTCATAAAGGTGACATGAACATTTTTTCGGGCCGACGATGGGTATGGAGTGTAGAGCTGCTGGTGGGATTAGCGGTTATCGGGGCCACCAATCTGGGTAGCGTGACCGTTTGACGGGGCCAACGACAAGGGTGCAGTGTGGAAATACTGGCGAGTGTTGGGACGAGCATGGCCGATAATGGCGACGTGTCAATTTTTTCGGGTCGACGACGGAGATGGTGTGTTGGACACGAGGTAGGTTCGGCGGTTATCGTCGCCGGTAATTGCGGCATTTTCATTTGTTTAGAGAGACGACAGATATGGAGTGTGGGATTTCTGTTAGGTTTGGCGGTGTCATGACCGCCTTTAACGCTGTGAATATGCGGTTGAACCGGTGATTAGGTCCGAGCCTGCAACTTTTGATAACGTTTACGATTTTCGTGGTCACTAATGGTGTCGTGTGCAGGCGATGGAAGCAACGATGAGCGAGGTGTGCGCGACTCCTGATGAGGTTATCGTGACTTTTGATGATGCTACGTCTATGCCATCGGGCCAACGACGTGGGAGAGGTACAGGCAGAGAATTCCCATTCTCCCGGCATTTCCTGAGAGAAGCCAAAAGGTACTCGGCATGGTGTTTTACCAGGGTTGGCTCGAATGACATCGAACTCGACTGTCGGGCATGCAGGTTCTCGATCGGTCAAATGTATGTACCCGTTTCTTTCTTCCAGCATGAATGCAGGAAGAGGATGATTATAAATCACATCCTTTTCATCATTACACGGGATGCGCAAGCCCATAGGAACCCTAATTTCTTCGCTGATTAGGAACGTGGAGGTCATGGAGTGATTCTCGATTGTATATTCGATTTCGGTTTTTCCAATTGTCTTCATTATAACCCCGTCCATCGAAACATCTACCTGTTTTATGCACGTTCTCAAATTGCGAAATTGGTCTTTAAATATATAGGATGCATGAATAAAGTCATCTAAAGCGGCAGTGTTGAAAAGTGCCTCCATATCATACCCAGCCAACTGCAGGAGAACACGCGACAGTTTCCTGTGGCTGGCCTTGGTGTCCGTTTTTTTAAACACGAGGCGTGTTTCAGCTTTTAAGTCACCTTTTAGGTTATTGTTTTTTTAGAGATTACTTTCGTCTGCCGCAGAATTGTTAGCGTAAGTTATCAGATCTTGATACATCCGGATGTGGGCCGCTTTATGCCTTGCTGCAAATTTGGTCGCAGCATTTCGAGGATAGAGGTAATCAATGTTTCTTCGGGTTCGTTTCTTCTCAATCGTCGATTTAGCGAAATCTTTTTCTGTATGAAGACGCTCACGGGTTACTTTTTACATTGCTTCTGCGAGTAGATGATAGGCAGTAATCGACCGTGTGTGGCCAAACTCACGATGATTTAAAGAAATAAATCGCGGAAGCGATCCCACTCCAATGCCAAACCTTTATATGCACGGTGCTCCGGAACCCGATTTAAATTAAGTGAAAATGTAGAGGAAATCTGTCCACGCAGTTTCATTCCATGGACAATGAGAAAGCAAAGTCACTTGAGTTTAAATTTTGATTTGCTTATTAAAAATTTTTATAGTATTTAAAAATTTTTTATTTTCAAAAACTTGAAATTTTTTAATAAAATATTTTTTTTTCTACTTTAAACGTGTATAAATATGCGGTGAATCTCTCAGGTCATTTAATTTTACGTCCGAAAGGATAGTTTTTAATTTGTTAGAGTAGGCTTCAGAAGGTCAAGGTAAAATGTTAAAAAAACGGTCAGAAGCTCTTTTCTTAGAACTTTTGTCGATTTATGGGTAAACAAATGTTGCGGGTGATTTTTACCGTCATTCTTCAGCATTAAGGTCAAGCTGGTCGAGGTCCTTGGACCTCAAACCTACTCAAACATTTATTCTTCCATAAATCCTAACAAAGTTCACAGAAAACAGTTTCTGGACGATTTTTCAACATTTAAACTTGAACTTCTGAAGCGGATGCAGAAATAGTTCAATAATGTTATTCAATACTACCATCGCTGGAAAATTAACATTAATACTGATAAAATTAAATTAATAATCTTTAAGGCAAAAACCAGGAAAGAATTAGTTCCAGATCTTTATTTAGACCATAACAAACTAGGAAAAAAGCGTTTGGAATAATAGGACTCTTAAATTGTATCATAGGGAAAAAAGAAATCTTAATATAAAAAAAAATTATTCTTTACAAAGGTGATAGTATGGCCAATTATATTATATTCGTCGCCCATTTAGGCAAATACATGCTCTAGCAAAATTCAGAAACTACAAATCATACGAAATAAATGCCTCAGGTTGATAGTCAATGCGAAAATTAGAGATACAGATAAAGATATTCAATCAAAATATAATATAAAAACTGAAAGACCAGATATTGGACCTGCCTGTAGTTTGGATGTCACGATTCTCGAACCTCTTGTACGTTCGGTGGCCGAGTGTATGTACAAAAAAATTTGTAGATGATAGAAAAAATTTGAAATAAAATTAAATAATACGCTAAGAACCCTATTTCGCTGACTTGTTATGAACCGTACCAAAATCTAGCACCTTGTTATTGTCCAAAGTCAATGTAATCAAATTTCTCATCAAAGGTCGAATCAATTGGTCCGATTCCTGCTAAGAAAATTTGCCAGTTTCTCGAAAACAAAAATTTTAGGAAAAATTCACAGCGAGAACAACGTTTTATAATTCGAAATGTGTCTTTAATGAGACGTTTGAATCACTCACAATTGAAAAAATAAGAAAAAGGATGAGTAGAGTAATCCATTGAAAACGTCGCGATAACTTGTGAATCAATTATAATGACCGAGCGCGGACGGGTATGTCACCCCGGTTGCAAGCAATTGGCAACTCACACGAGTTTACGTATTCAGTTTCATGGGGAATTTGGGTGTTTCGCAGAGATCCTTCATATGACAAGGCTTAGTTTTCTAAATATAAATTTATCGATTAAAATTTTTACATATAAACAGGTTTCGGAATATGTTCCAGCAAAGTTAGCTGTCGACGAAATTTCACATTATAAAATTATAAAACTGATCGTAACATACCGCCCGTCTCGTATCGACAACTGAAGTACAAAAGCGACCAAAAATATGTTACCTTCAGAAATGTTAGTGGTTTTCAACTCAACTTCATCACGAAAAAATCAAAAGCTCACAATAATTAAAATAATCAAAAAATTTACCGTATAAGCGTCGTACCGCCCACTATTCCATAATGGCGATCTACTTTTGATATATTAACACAGTGGGGTGGGGCTTCTTATAGCCAAACGACACAATTGCGTAATAGGTCTTCTAGACATTGACTTTGCAGTTTTTAAGGTTACAACTCGCGTATGTCCATATTTACCCGGAGGTATTTCAACAATTCTTCCTGAATCCCAGTTTGAGTTCGGAAGAACCTTGTCTCTAATCAGTAAGGTTTAATTTACTTCAATAGGTTGCTCTGTTGTAACGTATGCAAATAAGGCAATAAGGTCCTTGCCACTAAAGTTTAAGAGAGTAAATCCAAAGTTAGAAGACCTCACAAAGCATAATCAGCTGGATTCTGCTTTGAAGGAACATGTCTTCACTTAGCTAGAGGAAGTTTAGTCTGTATTTCCTCGACTATGTTACCTATAAAGACCTTGTAAGGAGAGTGATGCTGAGAGATCCAGCTTAAGACAGCTGTTGAATCTGGCGAACCATAAATAAGGACATCAAAAATTTTCATGGCTTCTTGCACTTACACAATCGTTTTTACCAACAAAACAGCTGCATTAAGTTGCAGTTTAGAAATCATTAGGGTCTTGATTGGGGCTACTTTTCTTCTAGCATATGCTAAAGTAATGTAAGCTTCATTTCATTCACTTAATAATTTTACATAAAATACAACTCCATAAGCTCTACTTAATGCCAGTGATCAAAAAGGTCGAGAGGGATTTTTGCATCCCAATCTATTTTACGTTAATTGAAGGTCTGTGTTCAAATCGCATGGGTAATTTCATTGTTGCGGGCGACTTTTATGCCATGTCATGTCAGTGGGGCATGACCTAGATAGACATACGAAGGCACGGGGTCACACATATGGCTGCCGGACTGCATTTAACGACCATAAACAGGGGGAGCTTACCAACTTTTAGAAGGAGAGGCTACCGACAGAATTTCCTGGACATTACCATGGCTTAACCAGGAGCTGCTAGCCAAATATCGAAATAAGAAGTCCTTAAGGACTACACAGCAAGAGATCACCAACATACAAGCTTCCAAATGGGATGTGTACCCTCAAGGATATGCAAGGTTTAAAAATGAAATAGGCTTGAAAAGGGCTGCAACTAAAAAAATCTCGATGCGTGGAGTCGTAATCACCGGAGTAGCTGCGCGATGATCACTTTCGACGTCATGAATGCCTTCAACTCTGTAAGATGATTTGACACTCTTGACGTCTTCGAAGGACGATTTAAGGTACCGTCTTATCTCCTTACCTAAATGACAGATGGCTGGACTTCGAAAAAACTGAAGTTGAGCGTAGCACTAGAGTCAATGCGGGAGTGGCCAAGGCTCAGTTCTTGGTTCTGATTTATAGAACGTCGTATACGGTGAGGCCTAACGATGGACCTTTTAGACGAAGTGAGACTAATTGAATTTGCTCCTGATCTCGTCGCGACGAAAATGGCAAAAACAGAAGAACAATCACAGCAGCTAGTTATCAATGTCTCCTGGAGAGTGAAAAATAGGTTCAGAAATCAGCAACTTCAACTGACAAACATGAAAATAGAGGTTGTGGTCCTCAAAAGGTAGAATCGCTTTAGTAAACCTTTTACAGTGGATATCGCGGTGCATGACATAGGAGCCGGGAATGTGCTGAAGTATCTCGGAACCTACATTAATGAGAAACACACCTTTCGGATTCAAATCACGAATGCAGCAAACGTGGCGGAGAAAATGGTTGCCATGATGACAAGCCTTATGTCAAAAATAGCTGGCCCAAGAAGCTCCAAAAGGAGAATATTGCTAAGTGTAACAAACTCCATCATGCTCTGAGGAGCAGAAGTATGGGCCCGGCTGTGTTTGTCATTGCTGTGTGTATACCCCTTGACCTGGTAGAAAGAAGAACTACGAGGCCAAATGCAAAAACGTTAACGTGAATATCCCGCTAGAGAAAGGAACAATTACCTTTGCCATGTGGGAGCAGCAATGGACATTGGATGGAAGAGGCAGGTGGATTACAAGGATATAAGGCGAAATACAACCGTGGATCAACAAGAAAGACAAGAAGATGAATTTTCACCTCAACCAACTCCTGTCTGGTCACGGCCATTTCAATGCCTATCTTGTCAGGAGAAACAGGAAAGAGAGTCCCATCTGCGACTACTCCACACGAAGCGGAAGACGTTAGGCACACTTTCTTTCATTGTGAGGGGTAGACGAGATCCTGAAGAAACCATCGAAGATCTCGAAGGCCGACGAGCTCGATGCGTTATTTACTCGCTGCTGAGGACCACGCGTACATCTTGTCCATTAACGCTCAACGAAGATGCCAACGGCCGACGAGCCCTTTGTGCGATAGTATCGCACAACTGAGGACGATCCGTGTTTGGTCCTAATATGAAATATGACAAAAGTGATCTTAACAAAACCCTTATTTAAGTCCTTCCTACAATTCAAGTCAGCAGGATGTTGGTTATAAAATTGTTTTTAATTTGCAAACAGACAAAAGTAGCACTTCAAGCCGCATTAGCCGACTGGTAGGGTAAGTTGACGCAAGTAACTTTTTTTTTGATGATTTAATGATTAAGTATTTTAATGGATATTATTTATTGAATATATTTTTCATTTTACCGAGTTATATTAATTATTAATATTAGGCGCGCCAGTGCCATTCATAATATTTAATGTATTTCTATACTTTATGATCTGGATAGATGTCGCAATGTGTTGGGAATATAAAAACTAAAGAGTAGTTTGCAACTGTATTGAGTTTATGATTGAATAGACAAACATATTCTTGCTCCACTTGAGAAGAAAGAAATGAAATAAATTAACGTTTAAAAGAACCGATGGTCCATTTACTATCGAATCAAAGGTCTGCGGTATGTAAAAACGAAAGAAATTAGTAGGAGTTGTGGAGAGTAATCGCAAATAATTACAAGCAATCTAGGACTAGTCAAGGAGCAGTGCATAAGCAGTAGGGTAGGCCAAAAATGCAATGGAAATTTTTGTTTTAAATGTTTATTCATACTGCGCGAAGTTTTTAGAATTCATGAAAAAAATGCAAAAAAAAAATTATGTTGACGCCAGTCCAAGAATTTTAACACGTATATTTCGTAAGAGAAACATACGTTTTTATCCATTCTATTCCAAATCTTTAATATCAGCTGAATCGATTTGAAATTCAGTCATAGAATACGAATGAAGTATTACTTTTTAAATATCACCGCCAAAACTCTGTTTTATGGGGTCCTAAAAAACTGAAATAATGGGTTTTCGAGTTTGTTTTCATGTTTACCCGATAACTTTGGAAAGACAACTCGGATTAAATTGTGCTCTAGCACACACTTTGCATGAGCAAAAAGAAAGGTCGAATTTGTTAACCTGCTATTTTGATGAAAGTTCAAAAGTGAAAACATTGAAACAATTTTTAGGCCATTTTCTCAATATTTAAAAATTCTATGTACAGCTATTAATAGTACTCATTTTTAGTAGTAAGAATAGTTTTTGTTTTATAGTAAAGAATGAGAATAAAATAAAAAACGTATTGGTACTTACTTTTGTAAAAAAGGGACTAAGCTACAATAACATTTTATTCAACAAGATTTTTCACCTGAATTATATCTACATATTTTTTTATAACCACCTAATGAGTAACGGGAAATATACATTTTCTCCTCTCCAATGAGAATGAAAAGAGAATGAAAATAACTACTTACGAGCTTTTAAAAGTTCAAGTACTCATGACTTTGCAAAAAAATGTCTATCATATCGGTGAAATACGTGTCTAATTTGAAATTAATCCGGCATGTTAAAATATAAAATATGTACATTCTTATGTAATATCTGATCATTTTTAGTAGAGAGAAAATGTCTGTAACATAACCTCCGGAATCTGCCGGTGCGCAAAGGTTCTCATATATAAAGTGCACAAGCACAAATTTACCCATAGGTGTGCAAAATGGCTGTTTTAAAGTACGCATGTGCTAATATTATAGTCACCTCATACACTACAATTCGGCACTATGCGCATCATGTAGTAGCAAGAAAAAATAAACTATCTCGAAATATTTTTAATGTTCTGAGAACAGTATCTTTTTTAATCTTTCACTTTTAAACTCCATTGATTCTCTTGAATATATAAGTATCTACCTACCAATCGCACAAAATCTTTAGATGAAACAAATTACTATAAAAAATACTTCTCCTATGAAATAAATCGATGTAATAAATCAGAATAGAACATAAAAGAAACACTAGCCTTGAAGAAATAGAATGAAGTGGGAGTACCGACATCGGCTGGGTAGTGGAAGCTTGTTTGGCATAGAAAATCATTTGGATCATGTATACCGTCAGGATATACAGGTATGTACATACATAAAATACGAGCCGTAAGCAGAGCAGAGATAAATCCATGCATAAAATTTAACGTTCACTGCTCAGCAGTAATGCAGGGCTGCTTTATACCCATGGTATCAAGTTTCTCCACTAGACAGATAGAAAAAGGCACATGAAAATGTCTCCAATATAATAAGAAAGATCTTTCTCGACTTTTTGTTGCTTGAAAATTCGCCTTATGAATAATAATATGACTAAAGTTTTTTTTTAAATTAGTTCGGATAATTTCAGACGCGATTAGTTAGTGACTAAGAATCAGGACATTCAAATTTTGTATTAGTTAAATTGGTAGAAAATAAAAAGACGTATTATTAAAACTTTTTTTTAACTTGGATCATCTTTTAAGGTCTGCTGTTCTTTTAAGTCCTTGAAATACGATCCAAGTTGAAAAAAAAAATTTTTAATATGTTTTTTTTTATTTTTTACCAATTTAACTAATGCGAAATTTGAGAGTCATTTATTCTGCAAAAGAATAGATAGCAATGCGGAAAGGTGGTGTAAAATTATTGAACGAAACAAAGATTAAAGTCGCCTAATTTTAAATAAATTCAAACCTGATTTCACTGTAACTCTCTTTAAACACCTACCTTTGATACATCTAAATATTACTTGTTCCCGACTTCATTTAAAGTTGCTTATGTAATGCGTGCAATCTTCTGACTTACAAGGAAGGTACTCGAGATGTCCCTCGCCGTTGTTTCTCAAAAAATAAAAAATAAATAAAGGGAGGAAACTACCCCTACATATATTTAAAGTTAAGCTAAAAGTGTTTAAATTCACAGGAAAAAGTTTGAAGAAAATATATTTTGTACTTGAGACAAAAATAAAATTGAATTTTTACTTTGTGCCTATGATAACATATACTTTCAATGCACACAAAAAACTGGGAAACGAGTTTTATAACAAAGGAAGTTAAACGGAGTCCATCCAACATGAATAAAAAGATTAGGCGGGAGTAAACTACACCTACATATTTTTAAATGTTCTGAAGATGCCTATATTTATAGAAGAAAAATTTTAAAACAATATATTTCGCACTAAAGACAAAAATAAAGCTGGGCACAAAGACATTTGGGAAGATGGCTTTATAGAAAAGGAAGTAAAATAGAGTCTACCCAACATAAATAAAAAAATTGAGCGGTGGTAAACCTCCCCTCCAATCCGAACAAAATACGCGTTGAAATTCTAGACCGGAAATAGAAGATTTCGTAAAAAAAGTGTTTTAAACATAATGATTTCTTACACCACGGACATCGAATTACAGCGATATTTGTAAAACCTAATATGTCACGATGTATTTTGCAAGAACTACCGAAAATAAAGTCCATCGAATTTTTAAATATGCCTACATTTCTGCAATATTTGCGCTTTTGTACCAAGCATATTTAAGATGATTAGTATACATTAGCGAGGTCAACTGATTGTGCACCAAGGACTAAAGCTCAATAATATTATTCCTGATACATATGTACATCAAAATAACAGAATCGGAAAAGCGGCAAACACAATTGCTATGATGTAATTCTGTAACTGCTGGTGTCACCTCTGCGGCAGTGAATACCAACCCTGGTGCCAATAACGAAATCTGTGATTCTCGGTACGTCGATATAGCAAGTTTTATACCCTTTACTCTCACCCCTGTCAATCCAACTGCTCTACCTCCAGGTCTCGTTGAACTCTTACATCAAGTGATCTCTTACGCCCAAAGTGAATCAAAACTCGACAACAGGAATTTAAAGAAGAGTTAAATTCCACTCTGTTGAAAACGAAGGCTGACCTCTCCAATAACACCATTCGCATAGATTCTCTTAAAGCCGGCTCCTTAGTGCAAATTGAAGAAATTCACTCCGTTAAGAAGGAAGCTAAAGACCTTAAGACTAAAGTGGATGCACTTGAACACGTGCAGAATGTGAACGATCAAGCGGTTTTACATACTATACATGAAATCCATGGTCTTCCAATGAAGTCAAACGAGGATATTATGGACAATGTAGAGTCGATTTTCCAGGACTCTTAATGTACCTCTTGCTAAGGATTGCGTTGTCAGCCTTTACCGTATTATTAAAGTACCGTCACTTATTCATCTTACTACCCCACCGATCATTTTAGCCAAATTCAGCCGTTAAGATCTATGCGATCTACATCGAATGTGGGATAGACCGAAAACGAGAATCGCTTGATTTACCTTCGCAAGGCTTTAACTCGACTCAACTCTAAAATCTATGCTATTGTTCTCGGTCTCCGAAGAGACAATAAAATCAAATATCTTTAGATTTCTAGCGGAATAATATTATTTCCGCAGGAAGGACGGTTCGCCGAGAATATATCTTGCAAACCCACTATCTGTAAAGAGACTACAATAGCAACTTCGGTCTAAGCCCAATAGTTTTTTAGCATTTCTCCGACTAACCTTAGCACTAATTTTTCTTAAGTGCGAATCCCACCTTAGTACATGTATTAACTAATTTTTACTGTGTATCCTCAATTAATCTTTTTTCTTTGAATTAAAAATATTTAAATTTCCTTACGTTATTTCTGAGACCCCTCTGTTTTACCTACTTAAACACTCATAGTTAGTATACAGCATTTTGTCTCTACTTATTGAGTTATGTTGTCTTTCATAGGGTAATTAACTGCATGCTGGCCATATTTTGTGCTGTGTCTCTAAATCATTATCGATCTCAATTTGACGCTTTAATGTGTATTTACTACTACTATGCTGCTTGAAAAAATTTTTCACCTGCAACTTTCAAAATTGCTCGAAACATCTAAGGCCATTGAACCGATGCTATCAGGTTTCCAAGCGAAACATGGCACTCTCATTGCTTCCCTTAAAGTAACGACGGATTTTAAATTAGCAATGGATAATAGGGAAATCACGATTGTTGTCCTGTTTGATTTTTCGGAGGCTTTAAAAATGGTTAACCATAGGTAACTCCTACAAAAATTAAAATCCTGTAACGTGTCAAGTTCTGTCATCAAATGTTTCCAATCCTATTTCAATAATTGGTCTTACAGAATTATTAATGAGGGAATTATTAATAATAGTTCCATTCTGGTACCTTATCTGTTTAAATTGTTTACCTCTGACTTTGGAAGTAAGATTTAACACTGCAGCTACCACAAACGTGCTGATTCTTTCAAAGTTTACCTAACGGGAACAATATCTTCTCTAAGTAGATTACTTATTCTAGTCCACGAGGATATCGATCACGTTTTCCTCTGGGTCTGGAAGGATGGACTCACTCTTAATTCGGGAGAAACTCGGGCAATAGTTTTCGGACTTACTTTATCTCCGTCGTTTGAAACTCTAGCATAATATGCGCCAATTTGTATTGAGAGTCTCATTATTTCTTTCTCGGAAGTGGTTAAAGATCTGAGATATTTCCATAAATGTACCATGTCCTGAAAGGAACAGGTATAGAGCATTTCGAGAAAATCATACAGTATTTTACAGCAACTATGTAGGAATAAGGACTCTTTACCTACAACCACTCGGATAATTTTTTTTGAAGTCTAATCTTGCCCCATGATTTGAACGACGATTTAAATTTAAAGATCCAGCGTACATTAAATGCCATTGTCGGCTTTATCTATAATTTGCCTACAGACGAACACATAACTCCATACCGACATAAGGCTGGTTTGTATAATGTTGCCAAAAGAAGACAATACTTTATGGGTAATTTTCTCTACACATTCAGTTATTAAATACATTAAATGCCATTGTCTGCTTTATCTAAAATTTGCCTACAGACGAACACATAACTCCATACCGACATAAGGTTGGTTTGTATAATGTTGCCAAAAGAAGACAATACTTTATGGGTAATTTTCTCTACACATTCAAATATTAAAGACATTAAATTATTAAGATTCTCTTGCACAGAATGTTTAAGCTTTAAAGCTCATTTATAGTAAGACGGTTATGGAATAAAATACCATATAATACTAGAAATGCACCTTCCCTGTATCATATCAAACATCTCTTTTCCAAATATTTCCACAAAATTTTTATCCCTCTCAATTTCTACTTTAATATACATAAGAAATTTTAATTAATCACTCAACGTTCAGTGCTATGTGTTAATCTCACACCTAATCTGTTACGAATTCTTAGGTCGACTACATTTATTTTAGTTTGTTAATAAATTTAGTTATACGATTAATCTAGTATATTACTGATTAGTGCTTGTACAAATGCGTGTCTGAAAATTTGGAGGGGTGGTTTACCAACGCGTAATTTTTTTATATGTGTTTTGGATGCATTCTATTTTACTTCCTTCGTTCTAATACTAGTTTCCTAATTTTCTTCGTGTATGGAAAGTATATATTATTATAGACACAAAATATAACGTGTTTAGAGATAGCTTCCCCTTATTAATATGTAAAAAAAAATTTCCGAAACCCAACTTAATTTTTATCTCAAGAGCAAAATATACTTTTTTTCAATTTTTTCCTGTAAATTTAAACATTTTTATCACAACTTTAAATAAATTTAGGGGTGGTTTACGCACTTCATTTATTTTTTATTGTTTCAGAAAATTACGTTATACATCCTTCACCACAAGGAAACTTTTCCAGTAGGTTTGATCGAAATCAATTTGGTTTATATATGCAAAACTGCACCATCGGCATTTAATACCACTGTCTTTGAGGGGCTGTTTCAGCTTGAAGCAGTTCAGAATATTTGTAAAAATAAAAATAAAATTTCCAAGTCAGAGTGGGTGATCAATATTCATATTAGGTTACTGAATGACCTCTCATGATTTCATAACCGAAAGGATTACATATATATCTGAAGAATGTAGTTATGACGTGAAACGAGTGCGAATTGAAAGAAAATCGATGATTTCGTACACATCCATTAAAAAAAAGGAGAGGATGAACGGGTCTGTTGAATGGAGAGACCCACTCGATACCAGAACGCAACAACTAAGATTGATCTGCGCTCGATATCCGCCACGACAGTTGGTTTTCCCAGGACGGGAAATTGATGCGACAACTAATAATTCTTTAAAATATATATAGGTATGTCCAGAAGGATCCTATTTTTCTTTGATAATTGGAAATCATTTAAAGAAATAAAGTAGGGAAAATTCAGTTGATTTTTTTAAATGACAAAAATTATGTATAGCCTAAATAAATTGATTCTCATTCTAACCCGTTTAAATACGGGACATCAACAATTGACTTCTTACATCACTTACCTAATAACGGTGTTATTATTTTGTTGCAAATTAAAAAATAAAAAGCAAAACAATGAAATGAAAAGCAAGTAATCAATAAGATATTGAAGAAAATGCATTTTCTTTAACCCGTCTTGAATACGGGAACTCAAAAATTGTTTCCATGCTCTTTCTAGAGAATGCTAATTGGTACTCAAATTGAGTCACAATTTCAGTTTAATCAATGGGTTATATGCGAATAAGATTTGTAAAAAATTCGTAATTTGATTGTATTTTTAACCCGTTTAAACATGGAAGCTCATTCAATAAATTATCTTGTATGACAATTCTGAATGATGCACATTGTTTAATTTGCATCGAACATCAAGAAATGGTAAAAGAATTTTCTTGATTGGGAGTTTCGACATCGTAATCAGTTAATTGTCAGATTCGAAATTAGCAGTTCTCTCGTTCGCTTTTTCGGTCCCACATCTTCGTTTTTATTATAAGAAAACATTTAAATTTTCATTTATAGTTAGAGTTTCCAATAAAACCTTTACTTTAAGATTTAATACTCTATTAGGAGTAGTGCCAATGCAAATATTCGGGACCAATTTCCTGAACAGAGAAAATTTAATTCTTCGAAAAATCAAACAGTTTTACACATATTTCTATAACTTTTAGCGACACAATTGAGTTAATGAATCGTTAGAGAAATGTAATAAAAAATAGAATTTTACTAAAAAACCAATGTTTTGAAAATTTTAATTATTTATCATCATCATTTATAACGAGGAAACTTTTTCAGTAAGTTTGATCAAAATCAATTTAGTTTTTGTACACAAAACTATACAATCGACACTTCAGTGTTTTCCGAAGATAAAAAACTACGTGTCGTTTAGTTTTTCAAGTATTACAACATATATAATTCAGAATCAAATCAGCAAGGGACACCTAGAGTACCTTTCTTATTAACGATGATCTGCTGGCTGACTTCCCTCGTAACATAATATCCTATTATAGTGTTCTAATCGACGAGTTTCCGCGACCCCATTTGCATGGCTAATGACAATATATTTCTACTCATTTCTGTCAAATTCTCGAATCAAAGTGAGGTATTACCTGGCATTACTTCCCCAGTGAAATATTAAGAAAAAGGCCCTGTGAAATGAACGGGCAAAGCAAGTGATGCTCAGGGAAGACTTAAGGTCGATGCCACAGTCTCGTGGTCTTGATATTTCCCTGGTCAAGTGATGTCGGCCAAAGGTTAGATCGGGGAAGACTTAGCCGTCGATATCACGCTTTTGTGATCTTAATATTTCACAGAGAAAGCGTTGACCGGAAAAGGCTATACTGTAGGTGCCACATTTTCATGATCTTAATATTTGAATGAGGAAGAGACACCCGGATGAGTTTTATCCGGCAAATGTTTCAAACACGTATACTAATGTTTTCTTTTACAATATGGTACTAGAAAATTAGCACCTAATAACTAATTGATAATTATCAAGAAACAAAAAAACAATTATTAATATTAGCACTATTACGCTATTTTTACGTCAGACCATACTATTATAAATTATTTACTTTATTATTATAATAGTTATAATTACATCTATTATATATCATGATTCAAATACTATTATAATAACAGCACCACAAAAGTAAAATATTAAATTATAACGAGAGAATAATGAAAGTTCGTCTCAGCTCGTGTGAGAAAAGAAAAAGTGATTTATCGATAAGTATTATGACGAAAGAGTTCGGACCAACGGAATTTTTTTGATTAACGGTACTAAATTCTCTTTAAAGAAATTGGTAAAAAGATTCATACTTCTTTCCTACTCGAAGTAAGTTGGCTGGCTTATTAGGAAACATAGGAAGCATAAAAAATTTATTTTTATTCACAGTTTGCTGTGAGTAGTAGAGAAATGGAGAGAAGAAGGTAGAGAAAAGGGGAGAAAGAGTGATAGTATGACAAACCGGATAACAATGAGAGAGATAGACGTGAGCACAAGCTGTGTAGGGGAAGAAAACTGAGGCTAAATATGAGAGAAATATTTATGGGCGAAAAAGAAAACAGCAATTTGGGCCTTGTAGCAAACGATGTATTTGTGATGTAGACTAGGTCTGGGTTTTCCCAGGGACCCGGTGAAACGCGTTTAGAGTGCCTCCTGACCGACAGATGGGCCCATGATTTCTGAATAGGGTAATAAAAGTAAATTGAATCCCGGAAAATAGTAATAAAATACCACTTAAATCGTCCTTTGAAAATTGGTTTTGAAGTAAGTCGACTAAGCGAATGTCGTCTATAACGATGGGTTGGGATGAAAAGTGTTCGTTATTATCAAGTTAAACACTGGTGATTTAAAAAGGGAAAGGACTTAGGCAGATGTGATTGTGAAAGAGAGAACTCCAAATCCGAACCGATCGATATAGGCTGAGCGGGGCGGAAGTGAGGCTTGTACGGACAGGCTGGTATTGTTTCTCTTTAGGAAGCTGTCAAGTCTATACATCGACTTAGGCTGGAATTTGCAGCTGGTCGGTGGCTGCTTCTGGATCCTGAGGGCCGCTTTGGATGACAGGAGATACTTCCACACCTGCAGGCCATCCATGGCGGGAGCGTCGTCAGCCGGTTGGTCGAGGGGCCACTGACAACGTCAGAATGTAGGAAAGGAAGGAGGATCTGCCCAGTTTATAAACCAAAGCTCCGTCTGAGTGCACTCTCTAGGTGAGGGGGCTTGGCGGAAGGAGTTACAGGCGAGAAGGCCTCGTCGTCCTCGATGAGGGTGACGTCGTCATCATCATTCTCCTCCTGCCGGTTGCGTTTGGAAGGAGAGGGAGTGCGAGGGGTGGCGAAATTCTACCGGGTTTCCTGGGAATATTAACGCCTGGAGTTATCCGCGCGACCCGACGCCGAGGAAAAAGAGGAAGGTAGAGGTCTGGAAAGATGGAAGCGGGTAGGACGAACACAACCGAAGGAACAATAGCTTTCGGGATTCTGAAGAAAGAGGAGGAGAGGCGATATTCCTCAAGGTGGAGGCTCAAAGAGAACGTGTGCCAAGCGGCAGCGGGTCTGTTTGCTGGGGAGGAAACGTTTGGTTCCGTTTCCAGGCATATTATTTAGCAGGAAGGATTTCAGGTAAAAGTAAGACCGAGAGGGAGGTTTTCGGAGCCGTGAAAGAGGCGGACCGACCTCAGAAAAAGAGAAAAGTGAAAGGTTTGCGGAGTCGTACGAAGGGCAGACGAAACTTGGAAAAAGAGTAAAGAACAAGGTTTGCGGAGCCGTAAGAAGAGCAAACCGACATTGGGAAAAAGAGAGCAGCGAGAGGTTTGCGGAGCCGTGAAAAAGGCAGACCAAACTCGGAGACAAGAGAAAGAGAGAAAGGGAGGCTGACGGAGCTGCAGAGAGCTTGTTGGCCACTGTAAGAAGAACAGTAGTTCGAGGTTTGCGGAGCTGCTTGATTATACCGACCTCGTACCGATCGCATAATGTGTGAGAGAGAGAGAGAGAGAGAGAGAGAGAGAGAGAGAGAGAGAGAGAGAGAGAGAGAGTTCAAAGGATGGTCGCAGCAAAAGTACGTCGAATCGGTCGAACGCAACGTCTTTTAAAGTCGCATGGAGAGAGCCTGCTGACGAGCGGTTGGCGCGGAGCTCTTGACGAATCCTATAGAAGGTGGAGGGGGCACTCCGGCCGCCTCGGCATCCCCTTCTCTCGCCAGATTTTTGCGCGCCGCTCTACAGACTTTGAAACGCGCTATAAAGTCGTCGTTTGAAAGTTTTACAATCGTCGTAAGTTGTGGTGAAATTAATAATGCCAATTTGTAACTATAACCTAATTTTAAGAAACACGAAAAAGGTAAAATCAATAATTTCGAAGTAAGTTTTCGAAGGAATACAAGTAAAAGTTAAAAATTCAAAAAAATCTAACTAAAATTGAAATAAAACTAAAAGTTAAGTGGGAACAATGAATATAAAAGCAAGAAAAAATTTACAAAGTGGAACGTAAAAGAAAAGGAAGCTAAAATACACAAAGTTATATATAAAACGTAAATACAATTTTAAAGAGAATTTTAGAAAAAATTGAAGAGGCCTAAATACGTAACATATAAAATAGAAGAAAAATCGGAGTGATGAATAAATAAAAGAAAATAGAAAAGACATTAGGTAATAAAAGATAAGGAAGCTTAAATGTAATGAACAAAAAATAAAACATAAAATAGAGAACATATAAAAATAGTACTATGAATAATTAATCTACAAAAAGGGTTAAGAGTTAAACAATCATTATTTAAACCCGAATTGTTTTTGTTAAAATATATCGTTTCGTTAAAGAATCCCTATTTAATTCAATCTCTCAAGTTGGCCGTCACTGGCCGCCTTTCACCGGGAAGAAAGAGAGAGAGGCAAGAGATAGGCACATTATTTCCTGGCCTGGCGCGTGGTGCGGAATCCTTCCATCGCAGCTGTCGTCAGATTTGCGTAATGGTTCTCTTTCTTTCGTCCGAGTGTTGTGACTCAGGAGGGAAAAAGAGGTCGCTAAAAGGCCATTAGAAAGTATTTTAACCTGGAAGGTTTTCCCAGCTGGCGTTAATGTTTAGTAAACACGAGCGGGGATTTATTACAGACAAATTGCCTTTCAATGGTTCTCAACGTTTAGCACTTAATGAACTATATCATGTGTATAGTGCCAGGTTCCCGCTAATCGGAAATACTAGGGTTCCCTACAATGAGGGTGTGGTGTGTGGGTAGTTCCAGGTCGCGACTAGTCATTAATACTACAACGCTAAGATGAATGCGTGTGTGTGTAATTCCAGGTTTCCGATAACCAGAATCCCGCTAATCGGCAGCACTAAGGTTCCCCTCTGTGGTAGATATAGTTACAATTAAAGTAAGAAAATATTCGTAAACCCACGTTAAGTTACGTGTTGGACAAACTGAGGTACTAATATGGGAAATCAAAAGGGGCCGGGTGTCAAAGAGTAAAACTTGATTTATTTTTTTAAACACATCAGATGGCACGACGAAAATGCATTGCAGTGCTATAACGAACGGTCCCTGCAGTGATGCTGCCGTTTGAAGAAAGTTGGAGTGTGATGCTTACGCTTTGACCTTGCACGTCAATAGCAGCAGGTCGCTGTCCCACGTTTTATCTCCGTGGAAACTCGAATGGTCGAGATCATAATCTAAGAATACAGGATCTAACCACGCGCATCTATAAAAAATTTAACCAATAGGAAGCCACTCCACGACAGCCAAACATATTGAAGAAGTAAGCACGCGAGAATGAAGTATATTTGAAATGTAGAATATGATATAGGTGAAGATATCAAGTAAAAGTTCTTTAAGAATAAAGGAATTTTACAATTTATAAATCAATGAAATTAGTTGAAATGAAATTTGTCTCATAGATATTATAAAATATTTAAAAATATATAACTTCCAATCCTTGTAATCTAGAAGAAATATGAGAAATATGGTTTACATAGCATGTCAATTATAATATATTATGCTGAAACGGTATACATATCAATACAATCCAATCCAAAAATAATTAACATAATGTATAAAAAAATCGGCCCAAGCAATTTTCCATTTTTCCTGAAAGTAGATGCCTTCTTTGGCAGATTATTTAGTACCATACATTTTTGGCGCTTACTTTAGCTTTTTGCCACAGACAGCCTTTTTAATTTCATTAGCTGTGACTAATTCTACCTTATGTGTATCTACATCTGCATTCAATATTTTCCTATACCTAGTGTTGACGGCTATGTCAATGTCTGGTGAACCTTTATTGTCAGTAAGATGATGGACTTTCTTAAAGGTTTCAGCTATCTCACTAACTTTATCTTCGCCAGTAAAAATTAAACCGTTTTTCCGTGAAGAATGGGCACAAAATTAACACTTTTATTTTTTATAAAGACTCTCGTTATTTGCCATAAAGTATTATTTTTGACCTGTAAACTTGTTAGCTTCATGTTCCATTTTTTATTATCAAATGGCCTCTTCAGAATATGTTCTTTGGTAAGCTTTGAAAATTTTATTTATAAGTTTAATTCAATTAACTATTTCTGTGGCCAATCTCATAAAGTCGACTTTTTTCGCCGAAAGCGGTACAACATGGTTAAATAAATAATTAATACCATTCAGAAAGTCGTTAACACAGGCATATTAATCGTTACTTGTTTTTAATTTGGTATCTAATTTATAATTTTTGTTGGAGTCATTTCGAAATGAGCCCCACTCAGCAAATTGGTAATTTCTAAATTTTCGCGTTTCAATTTTGATATTCGAAACGCTCTGAAGCGGTGGTGGCTTTAACAGGCAGTTGGTCAGAATACAGCGCATTAATAACCTTGACTGTAATATCACATACAATGTTTTTATTGACCCCGATATATGTAATACTTACGTTACCATTATTATCAGGGTAGAACGTATACCTATCTGGCGCTAAAATTTTGAGCGTTTTTTTCAGCACAAACTCATACAGTATTTTTTCAGTTGTATTTTTAGTTTTGCACTTCCAGGCTTGATTTGTCGCAATAAAATCTGCGTAAATCATTCATTTCACTTCATTCCCGGCTTTAAGTATAAGTCCAAGTTCTCCTGTATCAAGTTTACTTTTTAGAGGATTCTATGCTGAAACTGCCACTGGACCATCTTTCAATCTAATCCCTACGGCCTCAATAGACTTAGTATTTGAAGGTACTTCAGAGTATATAAGTGTATTTTTAACTAATATTGGAAGTACTGGAAGTATAGTTTAGATTTGTCTGATTGACCAGCATAATATGGATATTATCTTCTTGAATAAATTCAAGAAGTTCAGTGCGATGTTCCATATTGCTATTGGCATTCTGATGTGAAAGATTAATGCCTTTAATGATATACCTAGTTACTGCCATTTATAACTACGTCAGAAAAGAATTTCAACCTAAATATATTTTCATTACAATTGAATAATTTATCGTTTAATTCCTCAATCAGTCTCGACATCTCACCTATTTCGTACAGCTCGTTGAGTTTTCTCGATTCATTTATTAACGGCCATATTTTCTCTCTCTCTTGATGTCTCCTTCTGCACAGTAACTTTAGCTCGTTTCAGTAGAGGAAAGTTCCTCTTTTTCATATAATTCAATTCGGTTATTGTGATAAAGTACATATTTCGGGCTTCAATCGTGTACAAAACTACGAATTTTGCCGACGTTTTGTGAACATTGCAGTTCACTTCTTCAGGGCTGACCTGAAACTGAGGTATCAGGTCATGTTGTTCTTATGTATACTCTT
>JAAAKG020191919.1:0-24549 GCA_010014905.2 Druon quercuslanigerum
AATGTAATTTTCCTCTGAAAAATGATATTGATCGTAAGCTTACTGATCAATAGATTTCAGCATTTTTAAACTTCCAAAACATGAAAATGACAAGTGTTTACAAATTTTAAGCTTTTATAAGTGACTTAATTTACAGCACTTAACAGAAAAATTTAATTGGTAGTTTTGAAATTAAATAAAATATTTGTAAAGAGAATTAAATTTACAAAGAACGTTTGATTTTCAAACAAAATTATTTCAATTTAAATAATGTTATGAAAAAATGATCATTTTTAACGTCTTCAAAAAATACAACTTTTGATTGGTGTCTTTGTCTGAAAATAAAGTTACTTTTTCTTATGTCTAATACAAATTTTAGTTCTGCTGAATATTTCTGACTTTGGTTAAATTATAAAATTTTATATTAATAAATCATAAATTTTAGTCAGTTTTATTATGCACATAAATGTGTCATTGTTTGTCCCTGCCCTTCAACTGAAACCACACTGAAACTCAATTCTGAATTATTTTTGTGAATTTGACAACATTCTTTCCTTCGAGTTTTTCAAATTACCTAATCGGCACTGAGGAAAAGCGAAAACAATGCTTTCAAGATTTTCATGACACACCTATTTTTAAGAGGATAATTTTCACTCATATTATACTAAAATTTAAAGAATGTAGTAGTAGAAGTTGAGTTTTTCTCAAATCTATAATGTATAAA
Organism: Druon quercuslanigerum; assembly: GCA_010014905.2. Lineage (NCBI taxonomy): Eukaryota > Metazoa > Arthropoda > Insecta > Hymenoptera > Cynipidae > Druon > Druon quercuslanigerum. The sequence goes on from JAAAKG020191919.1 coordinate 704, forward strand.
AATGTGACATCTTTCTCTACCCTAGAACTTAGGAAATCAAAACTTCGAAACAAAAATCGCAGTTTAGTAAATTAATATGACAAAAAAATTCCGAAAACATTAATAATTATTATACTTAAGTATTAACAGTTTTTTACATCAGGCCACAAACGAATTTAGCGAACTAAAATGCAATGACCCTAAAAAATAATTTTCTACGAACAGTTTAATTTTAAAAATGTAATTAAAACTAAAACAAATATGAAGTTGTACAAACTCTTTCTGCGATTTAATAAAATCAGCTACCTCTACTACCGATGTTTAGAATTAAATTTAAATTAAATTTCTTCTGTCTATAAAGTATATATGTATACAAAGAAAGCAAATTCTCATTTTTATTTACGGTCATAGTTCTCTTTTCATAAGTTCTTTTTCAAATTAACACTATTAAAAGAAATGTATTAGAACTTTTACAATGTCTTCAATATATTAGTCCCGTTTCTTTTCTTACTGAAACGAGAAGTAAGAAACGATCCATTACAAGTTACCATTAGTTATCACCCTCTCCTTGGACGTTAACAATAACATTTTGACCGAGGGTTTTACATTCACGTCTATAATGCAATTACTTGTCGTGAATATTTTTCGAATGATGACTGACGTTTACAACCATAAGTAAAAAAATCTCAATTAGACGACACTTTCATTTGCATTATAAGTGCGTCTCACTTTGAATAATCTATTAATAATCAAATAGTCATTTCGGAATGCAGTAAAAGAAAAACGAGAAGAGAAATAATCGATAGCTTATATCGGTTTTCTATTAAGAAAACAACCTTGCTATTTTAATGGAAGGTAGAAAATTGAGCATTTGATATGAAAACGATATTCATTCAGATGCTCAATACGGTTGAAGAACTTTCCATCTGGTTAGACTCTCGTTGGCAATCATTTTGAATTTCATGTATTCAACACGAAATTGTAGCACAGCCTAGTTACTGCAAAATACTGCGCTAAATGTTTATTATTCAGAACAGCCACTCGTTTTCTGTAACTTTCGGTATCGATTGTGAAACTCAGGTCAAGAAAAGTTTCGTTATTTTTAACGGTAAAGCAGGCAAAATAATTTGAATTTCCTCAATTTTAAATATAAAATTACCCTCTGAGAAGAATGTTTGATTAGATAAACAAAATTTTGGTTGTCAACAAATTTTTGGTTACTATAGAAGCAACAATTTCGTTTGGTTGATCCAAACAAAAATTTCGGTGCGTTCAACAAATTTTTTTTTGGGCGCAGCATAAGATTTTTTTGGTTGAACAAATATATTTCGTTGACTTAACCACGTTTTTATAAAAGCAACGAAACTCTTTGGTTTAAGTAGAAATATCGTTTTGTAGGAGGAAAATTTGTATTTTGTAGATATAGTAAAGCCTGCGTCTAGTCGGCTCGAAAAATTGGGAGAGTTGGAAAAGGGGATGGAATAGTCGTTCCGAAAATTCAGGACGACTAGTCAAGCTAGCAAGAAAAATGAATTTATTCAATAAAATACGATCAATTTGCATAATTTGTTAACTAATCACAATTAAGTTTCATCAGGACAATCCATGATTATATACGAAATTGTGATTAACAGAAAAACTTCCCCTACCGTCCACAGTAATATATATGTAACGTTCGGTTGCCTTGAAGGTTTTGAAATATAACTTAGAGACGAATAGCATTCAGAGAAAAAAAATAGTAAGGGCGCTAGGGGGTTAAACAAGGAATATTTAGTTTTATTTTGTAACAAAGTAAGGAAGCTTTGTTCATAATCACTGATCAAAACGGTATTACGTTATTTTTTCTGTCATATCAGCTGACATCAGCTATTTTGGAAACTGAGAGTTCGGGCATCTGCACATGCGCGCTCGTGTGTTTGGTATCAATAAATGAGGTCAGTATCATGACTATTAAAAAGATTTTTTTCGGCCCTAATGTCACCTAAAAAAAAATCTTCTTTCTAGACAAATAAACGAGCCAAATACATTTTTGTAAGACGAACAAAAACTGTTCAACAAAAATATTTTGTTAACTTAACCTGTTTTTTCTCAGTGTAGTGTCAACAGTTTTGGTATAATTATAATAGAAATATTTCTGCATATAATTATTTTGATTGGCCTTCATAAAGCCGAGTTTGCAAATTATTCTTATTTGTACACATTTACTATTTACTCTCATCAGTTTTGATTATAATGTTAACTTCATCTTGAAATTGGTTTCCAGTCTTGACTATCTTTTTACGTCATCGATCAAAAAGTAAATTACAGTTTAGAGAACGGGCTTCTCATTATGACAACTACACTGTGAATATTTTATCGCAATTTTTTTCTCTATACGAAAGTTAACACAAATGGAGGACACAGCATGTGCTTGCAGAAATATGCGGCACTGATGGTAGTTTGAGCATTACATCACGTTGACTTTCTATATCCTCTTCCAAGCACGCAATTTCTATAAAAACATCCTTCACGTTCGATCACGCTAAAGGAATCTTTTATTTGAAACTTGACCGTGAGGAGAATCTATTTCCTACGCGCAATGTAAAAAACATAGCTGGCAAATGTTTATTGCAGTTTCTTGTATTACAAAGTTTTCTGGAATTCCAACTCAATCGATCGTTTTATGCATTTTTTAAAAGTATAAAATAATTTAGTTCTCAAAGGTTTATGATATGTGCAGCTTCTTGAACCAAGAAAATTGTTCTTTATCTGACTAAAATGTGTTTGAATGAAGGAACTTGATTTTATTTAATCAAGTACGGTTTCTTGATGCAATTAGAACTATACTATTAGATCAAGAAAATATTATATTTTTCGTTTACTGTTTATTGTTATTGTGAATTGATTTGTTTCTTAGTGATAATCCAACAGTTATATGTATTATGTAACGATATAGTATTACTATAATAAGTTTACATGATACAAAAGCATTGTCACATATGGAACTTCATAAGATATAAAAAACAACATGTTTTTTTGTAATTGCTTAGAAAATGGATTCTTTCAATTATTATATAATATACATTTTCACTTGAAGAGTATATTACTTAACATAGGATTTTATAGTGTTCTGTATGTATTTATCTATTTTAAAATTCCAAAGAATTTTAATGTTTTTCGAGGCAGCTTTAGATTTTCACTCAATTTCATGAAATTTCAAAAAAGTTCAAAGAATTTCATGAGGTTCATCGAGCAATTTTTAAGATTTTTTGAAAGTTGTTATACATTATAATTTTTTACTGAATTTAAGAGGGTTTTAATAAACTTAATTGACTGTTAATGAAATGAATGAGATTTCATGGAATTTCACGGAGAATATAGAAAATTACAACGAATTCAATACTATTGTAGTACACTCTTCGTTATTAAATTATTACTGTTATTTCATGAGGTGTCAATTGAAGCTAATTTTTATGTGATTGAAAGAATTTTAAGAAATTTCATGAAAATTTGTAATTTATTTTATGGGATTACTCTTTCTTTTAAGGATTTTTATGTCATATGCATTTTATGGTGTTTTTATGAATTTTCAAGGGATTTCTTGTAGTTTGATTCTCACATGACTTGATTGTTTTGCACTTGATGCCTGTAATCGAGTGCAAGTTGTAATCACAAAAATGGCATGAAACTCCTTTTAAGGCATTTCATGCCCATTTAGTGGGTATTATGAGATTTATATGGAATTTCACTTGATCCTTCGGAATTTGCGAAAGGAATCATAGAATTTGGTAAAAACTATACCCTAGATTTCCAAGGTGATGAACCCTTACAACTAAATATAGATTTCGCAAAAATAGTTCTGTACGATATTAAAAATGTATCCTTGACTTTGCACGTTGGCTTTTAGAAAGTCACGATTCGAGGACCAAATGCGGAAGAAGGAAAGTATAATTTCGCAGGGACTTTGAGTGCACGAGTAGACCGTTTAATCGAGATGAATCGTTACATTATTATATTATTATATTTTATATCGAACCTCTTGTATCCAGTTCACGTATCAGGGAGCGGCTAATGCGATACAATATCTTTTCGTTTTTCCCTTGTTTCATTCCTCTTTTCTTCTGCCTACTCGATAAGACGAATGGCCTCAACTAATTTAATCTCGAAGCTCTCAGAGCTAGAGCATGCCTCGAGATTTTCGCAACCAGGATATTACCATCGATGAAAAAAGGATGATATTAACGCTCGAGCATTAAATGTCAACTTTGTGCCATTATTCGTCACTATTACATGATGTTTTCTTAACAGGATGTTAATTTTAATTACTTTATTTTTAAACATTCACCATTTTATTTTCCTGAAAATTTCAATCTTTATTTATAATTTTTAAAAAATGTTTAAGACTCGTTTTTATTCTTTCTTTTATGTTTCTTTTCTTTTTCTCTTTTACGAGTTTTAGCAGGAAACATGCTGCAAGTTCTTTTCCTCATTTCCGGTGCATTTGATAACGATAGTGGCTATCAGTAACTTGGGTTTACTTTTTAAAAAGGGTCACCGTTCCAATACATGTATGGAAAATAATATGATGGTTTACTATAATTCTTTAGAGAAACGACTGTCGGTTGACTGTACAATATTGTTTCGATATGCAGAAAAATCTAACCTATTAATATAAGCAATGGTGTTATAGAACAATTACGGAGGCTCTGGGATAATAATAGGAGGAATTATTTTTTCATATATTATGAAGAAAATTTGCATGGGAAAGTTTTTATGGGTTATCGGTTTTTACACGATAGATAATTAGGTACAGAACTTAGATGTTTAGCACCACATGGTCAGTTTGGAAAGTGGCATAGCAAAAGTATAATTAATTATTATTAGAGAAGAGGAATCAAGTAAAGTGAAGCGGTTTACAATTAGATCTTAAACTGTATTTGAATCTTTCTATAAATCTACAAGTTTCGTGGAAAACTATCGGTTTTCCATTCAGATTTAAAGAAAATTTTCGTATCAGTGCGTTGCTGTTAGTGAAAGTCAATGTTGTCTAAACAATTAAAACTGATTTAATCTACTCGAAGTTTCATAATTTGGCGAAATTATTTAATCTATGGAAAATGAGAACAATTTCCATTTTATTATTTGGTGACGAAAACTGTTTAAGATATTTCAATACAATTAGGTTTTAAATTAATTTTTATGTGTGAAACTTGAAGTTATCTAAATTTTAAAATACGCTTTTCTAAATTAGGAAGCAGTATATATAAAGTATCAATAATTTATATAGTTCTCAAAGTTCAGTGCTCTAAAACCTTGAAAATTATGCAAACTTTTCATGTTTAATAATTAATATTTCTAAATTTATAACGCCGCAAAAGTGTTTTATATGTTTAAAAATCCTATAAGGTTGTCATGAGTTATCGCTTAGACATCCAGTTTATTAAGATTTAATCAAAGACTTAACCAAGTTTGCCATTACTACGCATTAATTTTTTAGAAATTATGCACCTGCATTAAAACTTTTTTTTTAGATCCAATTTTCAAAGATTGTTCTTTTGAATTTAAGTTGAAGGTTTTTAAGTTTCTGCTATCAAGAATTTCTTACTATGGGCTGCTTAGAATTTCCGGTGTTGTACCATCAATATGTCTAAGTATTTTTTTTTTGCATCGAAGATTAGATTCTATTAGACTTTTTATGATTTTTCATTTAAGCTTTCCATTTAAGATCTATTCAAGTTTTTTATCGATCACTTCACCTTTTTTATTACGACTATACCATCTGTTGTAATGTGATTGTGAATCTACCATCAAACTCGTCAAACCACTTTCTTCTTTTTTTCTAGAACTAATTGAACTATTATAAAATTTTCGAATTTAAAATATTACTAAATTTTATAATTTTGAAGCATGCTAATTAGAAGAATCTTAATGCTATACTATCTTTATTTTAGTTCTAAGCTAAATTAACTAACTTTCGATTAACGCTATCGATTAAAGTTTTTTATTTTAAAAGTGGTTAATTTTGTATGTATTCGCTTTTAAAAATATCTACAGTTGAAATCGACGATTTATTTCCAATGTAGGGAATCTATAAAGTTCGATATTTATAGTTCAAACTTTTTTATTCAAAGCTAGATTCTCTCAACAGTGATGGTGCTCTCGAAGTAAAATCAATTTAATTCCTTAATGAAACTTTATCAAATCGAATAATTTATTATAAAGGTGTTAAGAAATTTATTTAATTTCAGACCATCCTGTGTTTTTATATAATTTGCAAATAGACGACATGTAAAAAAATGATGGTTATTTATTAACAAAATTTACTTATTATTTCATAAATATTTATAATAATTATTTACTTAAATACTTATTTTGCATGGGGTGGTCCACTAAAGATGCGTGACCCAAAATTAAGGTCGTTAATTCATTTCCCTTTTATTTACTGCCATAGGAACAGTTAACCTTAGACAAAGAATTTATGCTAAATTAAACATAAAATTTTTCTTCCATCGCAAAAATTATCAAACATATTGTAGTCGCTATAATGACCATTGCAGTCGATGAAATATTCATTATTATTCTTGTCTTTTTTTATTCATACCGGTGAAATAGTTTGTAGATTATGTTTTTTTTTATTTTATAATATTTTTTAAGGCTCTAAAATCACTACAATCATCCAAACTTGAAGGTCTTTCATTCAAAATAGTTTTTATTTTATTTTACTTTCTTCCCTGGCTTATGTCAACTATTCTTTTATTGTGTCTTCAAACTTTCTATCCTGCACCCAGGAACCACAGGGAATTTTTTAGAAAATTCTAAAGCCAAGGGCCGAGTGGAGATTTAGAAATTTTTCTGTTTGCCCCAACTTCAGTACAACACCATCAAATTGACTTTACTTTATGCATCCAATGCAGTTCAATGTTCGCAGCCTCATAGGAACACCAGCGCTTTTTTTAAGGTTTGAATTTAAAGCACGATTAAAATTAAAATGTTGCTATGTTTTCCTAAAATTCACCAATGCACATTTTTTCAGTTTCTTAAAATTTGAAATTTATCTACATTTGCCTCAAATTTACTACAGCACTTTCAAAGTTGGTTTTATTATGACCGTGTAATTTTTTCTAGCTTCTGCATAGTTACTTGCACAAAGACTTCAATTTTTCAGCATCTTTGGAACAACAGGGATTTTTTAAAAGTAAATTTTAAAGTTTGGGGCAGGGTAAAAATGTAAATTTTTCTATGTTTGACTCAAATCCATTAAGAACATTCAAAATTGATTATATTGTATCTATGCAAATGTGTTTAGCTCCTGAAGGGTTGCTTTCATAGAAAATTCAAAATTCGAAGCCTCTTCCGAACAAAAGGACTTTTTTTTAAATTTCTGAATACTAGGTAGGGTTAAAATTTGCAATTTATATATTTTTGACTCAAAGTCACTATATCACCTAAATAATTGATATTATTATATCCATGCAGTTTTTTCTGCCTTTCGCATGGTTACTTTTATATACGTACATAATTAAGTGTTTGCAGTCTCCTAAGAGCAGTAGAGCATTTTTTAAAATACTCTAAAGTTGGAGTCGGGTTAAGATTTGAAATCTTGCTATTTTTGACTCCAAGTCATTACACTTAATATAAAATTGATGATATTACATCCATGCAATTTTTTCTAGCTTCTGGAAAGTAACTTCCATATAGAATTCAACATTTGCAGCTTCCTTGGAACAACAGAGAATTGCTTTAAGTTATGGCTTGGGTTTAAATTATGAATTTTTCTACTTTTGCCTAAATTCACTATATATACAGCACGTACCAAATTGACTTTATTATATTCATGCACTTTTTTATAGATTCTGAAAAGTGTTTTAACTTAGAAGACTGTGCAAGAATAATGCTACCGCATATTACAAATATCAATTATTACTGAATGCAATTTTTTTCTAGCTTCTGCATAGTTATTTTTAAAGAGAATTCTTCATTTACAGCCTCTTAGGAGCTACAGGGAACTTTTTAGAAAATATAAAAGTGAGGGGTCTGTTTGTCTAAAATTTACTACGGTACCATCAAAATTGATTGAATTAGAATAATTAGATCCATGCAACTTCTTCTCGCTTCTGCACAGTTACTATTGACAGTTTCGGAGAACGATGTTGTTTTCGGGGCACCTTGTATAATACCTGGCTAAGCCCCTAAGCCTGAAGAAAGACAAGTAAAGTAAAGGCGAACCACGAAGGTACCTACAGGCTACAAGAGGTGTAGGTGGAGGAGGGGGAGCAGTCTCTGAGTTGAGAGTTCTGAGCTGGAGGCTCTCGGTACCCGGGACTCCGAGAGTAGAGACCACGCGTTTAACCGCTCGAATCGACTCTACTCTCTTCACTCGGTCTCTCACTTCCACATACCTACAAAATCAAGGTGCCTCTACTTCTACTACGTGCCTCCACCAACCAATACCCACCAAGGAACCTACCTACCTGTTGGCTGGCTGGCTGGCTGCCTGCTTGCTTAGTTCGCCAGGCTGCCCAGACTGCCATCCTCGCACAGGTAACAGAAGACTTCCAAGTCGAAGTGGGGCCGCCGCATTCGTTTCTCTCGAAAGGCAAGGCGTCGAATTCAGGACAAAATCCGTCGCGGTGGTACTTTGCTGCTTTGCCTCGAAACCGACTACTACCGATCGACTCGCGATCGGGACAAGGTGTGGCGATCATACTCTCGATCTCACCTTTGATTTTTCAACTTTTCTTCCCGCGAGTTTCATTCCGTCATTCTTCAAACACACAGACTTGGATTTCCAATTTTGGTTTTCAATCTGTGACTAATTCCAGTTTACAGTTTGCATCTCTGACACCTGATTAAACTCTGTGACTCCTTATCTCTTGTTTCGTGGTTGTCGAAATTTGGTTCTGTGACTTCAAGTTTAGACTTTAAGTTTTTGACATCTTATAATTCAGTTCTGTGACTTTGGATTTAATCTGTTCTGTGACTTTTTACATTTTGTCGAGTGGTTCTGCAGATTCTCTTTCGTGACTTTGCAAACTTCATTTGGTGATCGAACTCTGTGGTATCAGGTGATCAAAAATTCAGGATCAGTGGGTTTATTGAACCATGTTTGATGTGCGGTAAAATTCTTAACTTAATTTAGATAATTTTTCAGTATTGGCAAGTGTTAGTTTGACCCAGCAGATTGCCAACAGATTTCGGATGACATCGCTGAATCAGAGTCTGGGCCGCTTCTGCCGTTGCACTCGTGTCTGTGTACCGTAGAACGTACCGTATTATTAGAGCTGCCTGTGAGACGTGCAGCAAACCGAGCATTCAGGTGAGTTGCACACAACCTGCTCTTACAACGAGCATTAATTCGCTTCTCTTTCTTGACTCGTATGCCTTACCTTACTATATACGGTGTGCCGGTTCGCGATTCTCCGCAAAGCTCTTCTGAAGCGAGAGACTTGGGTTGGCTTCTGAAGCCTAATGCTAAAATTCGAGAAACTGAAAATTTACATGGACTCAGGTGGCATTTAGTAGTAGAAATTAAGAGATAGAATCTCAAAATTTAGATGAAATGATTTGGTATCTGATCAGTGAACTCGATGCCATCTGGATGCTTTAAATGTTTGTTAGAGTATGAACAAATGCCTGGAAGGATATTTCAAAAAATTTTAGAGCTGAAATCGTCTTAACTTCAGTCTTGTGATTACATCGAAAAACTGGGAAATGATCGGTAATTCTTCGAAACTGGGAAAACCGGGAAATAATACTAAACTTATTTTTCGATTAGGAAATTCCCAAATTTTCCATTTTAGGTCTTTATTTCTAATCCTATATTTTCAATGTTTACAATTTTAAAATGCAGTTTTGAAGGCCTAAACAAGTACAAATTAAAAGCGTTTTAATTTAAGAACTTGGATAAAAGAGGTTTAAATTGATGAACTGTAAATATGAATTAATAACTGATTTTTGAAACTGAATTGTATTTCGAGGCCTATAAATTGAATAATAATTGATTTTACAAGACGAATATAAATCTGTGCAAAATCAAACAATTACAGATTTTTGTGTTAACAATTGAACGTTTTCATTTCGAAAACCTTAGTATGCAAAGAAATTTAAACGTTCCATTGAAACTTTATAAACTGTTTACAATTTTTAATTAAATTTAAATTAATAGATTTACAATTAATCGCCTTTTCCATTTCAAACCTTATTCAAATATTCTTTTGAGTATAAAATATTCCATTTTGAACCATTCAATTGCAAACTTTTTAATTGAAAAAAAAATAATAATAAAAAACTAATCAATTTGAAACGGAATTGTTTGAAATAGAACGTCTTGAATCGTTAAAATTGCAGAGTGCTAAATTTTAATTGTTTCATTTGAGACTGAAAAAGATATATACATAAAAAATACTTTTTACATTTTTATTAAGTTAAAGGCGGACAAATAAAATTTTTTAAATATTTTTATTTAATTTAAAATTAGGAAATCTGCGGTTATAATTTTAGTTGAATTGGCAGAGGGACATTTAATAGTTTAAATATTTTTATCGAGTTGAAAAGGAGAACATGTTGTTTTTCAATATTTTATAAATTGGAGGAAGGCTAATTCCTTATTCTTAACATTTTTCTTAAGTTGATAGGGAGGATATTTTTGTTTTAAATTTTTTTTAGAGTTGTAAGTGAATTTTAAGGAAGAAAATTTTGGTTTTAAGTTTCATGAATTGAAAAAGGAAGACTTTTATTTTTAAGATTTTTATCTAGTTGGAAGGGACGAAATGTAGGTTTTCAAGTTTTTCTAAATTAGAAGAGTTACTTGTTTTGTTTTGAATATTTTTATTTACTTGGAAGGGAGGATATTTTTGTTATGGATTGTTTTTTTCTAATTGGAAGAGTTCAATGCTGTCTTTTTAACAATTTTATTGAGTGTACGGGGGGAACATTTTGCTTTTGTTTTTCAAGATAAATAGGGAAAACGTTTATTTTCAATTCTTTTACTGAATTGGAAAAGGGAGATGTTGCCTATTAATTAAGAGTTTTGCAAATTATAGCGTGGACTTATATTTTTAACCAGAAATCCTTAAACTGTTTAATTTATAAACGCTTTAAATTGCAGTTCAATTTTGATTACTCGAAATAAAAAAATGCTGTTTTAAGAGTTCGAATTTGTGAATTTCAATGACCATTTTTGCGAACCGGGAAATGGCCGAAATTTTTTCCCGAGATTATAATGTGCACTCTGCAACTTGCACGCTTTTCAATGTAATGTGACTTTAAAAGTTTGGAATTTGAAATCTTTAACTCAGTAAAAAAGAATACATAAAATTGATACATCTTAAAATTTTTGGTATTAAATTTAGTAAGATAAGCAAAACAATATATGTTTTTATTGTGAACACTACATGACCATACATAATTTGAAATATGAAAAATTGTAATCAAACTAAAAAAATTTGGATTTAATGATTATGGGTATTTGGTAATACACAAGTAGACTTCAATGGGTGCTTTGATCATCTTTGAAGGATTCTGATGAGATGATGTCTGGAGAAGATATTATTGCAGAAGAGAAAGGAAGAGATTGTATCTAGGAATTTATTCGACGTATTATATCAAATCTGAAATTAGGATCTTTGATGTCAAGTTTTGCCTTTTAATGAATTTCAAAAAGATAATATCCATATGACAATACAGAGTTTCTCTGATATCGTGTTAAGAATATTTTGTCAGTTCACTTAAAAATTTATCTTTAAAAACACATATTACAACATATTATAATTTTTTGTAAATAAGTCTGCATAAAAATAAGAATACATAGAACATTATATACATTAAATACTAAAAAGGATGTTAACATGTTATTGTTGAAATGAAGGAAATAGAAAATTCTTATAGATTTAATCAAAATATTTATTTTTCAGAAAAAAATTAGATTACTTATGTTATTTTCATAAAAATCTTTCTGCAGCCTTAATAAGCCGAAACAGATCTTATTTATTCTTATAATAAGAATATAATCAGACAATAGGGATTTGGAAAACCCACTCACTTCCGAGTGTATCTTTCTGTTATCATTCTTTAATTTTTAAATTGTATGTTAATTTAAAAATTATACTATTAGAATTATTCTATTGTAACCCTTAAAAAAAGTCTTAGAAAGATCCTCCATACGATATGAATTTTATTAACGAAAAAGGATCTTTAGATTATTCTATACTTATTTTCTGATAACGAATCTCGTTAAGGTTGCTTTACATTCTCATTATGTAAGAAGATTTTTCGTTAGTTATGCTCATGAATATAAGAATGTAAGAAATGTTTCATAATTTGTATTTGTTATAAACAAAATTTATTTTTTTAAGAGGACAATTGTCATTTTTAGTTTAAAAGAAACTTTGATTCAATTTACTTACAATTATTTTCTGCAGTTCATTTATTTTCCTGGATGAAAAAACAAAAGTTTATCTGTTAAATTACCTTGATATAGAACTTAATAGTATTTTTAACAGATACTCATTGATATAAATATTGCTTGTTTACAAATTTAAATTCCAGATAGAATATAGAAAATTTGAACCTAAGTTTTGATTGCGAGATTAAATATTTCTAGGATCCATTACAAGTTGGAACGAACCCCTAGTTTGGAGATCAAAAAAACGGATTAAAATAGACTGAGCAATATTTCTATATTGTCATTTAAACAAAACTTTCTCCTACTCACAAAAAAAAATTGCTATCCAATTTCCCAATATCGGAAGGGACTTTTGATAACTTTATAAGAAAATGATAGAACAAGGCGACGATTTCTTCAACACGCGAAAAAAAGCATTGTAATAACGGTAATCAGGATATAGATTTATCTACCGGTAAATATAGAGGCAAGGAGTTAAGCATCTGGAATATATTTAAACTTGAGGATTTAGGAAATCATGCGGTTATGTTGTGGCTGAATTCTTTCATAACAAAAGCACTCAATCGTTTAGTGAAGTTCTATCTGCCTTGTTAGCGTTGAAAGGATTTCGAGTACTTCATTTCTATTCTTTTGTGTCCGGATAGTCTCACGACTGTACTTTGCTGTTCTTCCTTTAAAAAGTGTGCCTCGCTACCTTCACTTTGCTTTGTATCTTAAGCAGAGTGTGATTCATAGATTTGGAATAATTTAGATCCTTTTACGATAATTTGATAATTGAGCATTCATTATGATTTCTGGTTCTTTACATTTTTGAGTATTTCAAAAGTATGTATTAACGAATCAATAAATAGAAATATATTTTTCTAATAATAATGATTTGATGTAGTTGTTCATTGTGACATTACTAAATATTTGCTCATTGATCATCAATCCTGATTTTTTTATATTGTTAATTTCTGACAAAAAATCAAACATTCACAGCACATGGAACACTTCTGTTTCGAAGGTTATGTTTCTTTATGATTGGATCGTATTTATGACGTCAGTTATTTTTTATGACGACATCTTAACACTATTGTGTTCACAAACTCACGAACAAATAATTCTTTGGAGTATCTCAAGGTAAATGCAACTTCTCGAGATAAAAATGTTTTGTCCTATCTCGATCTTTCTAAATGTATTATATTTTTTGAGATTTAAAACTTTTTTAAATTAAAGAACAAAATTAGAAGATTATTTAATTTAATTTTTCAGAGTTTAACAAAGGCTATACAATTCGACGTGTCTCATCGCCCCAAAATTTTGCGATTCTCCTTTTCAGCTCCGATCGTTTTTCGGGGCGACTAAAGATGTAGCTCATACAATTTTATTGGAAAACATTTAATCTGGTTTATTTGAAAGTTTTCATTTCCAGGTACATAGTAAGAAAACTATTATTTTATATTACATATTGTAATGAATATATAATTCAATAAACTGTTTATTTACTTTAATGCTGTTACGACCATTTATGTAGGAATTAAAAATAAGGTTATTTCCAGCTCTTTCCTTAGTATATTTATCGATAATTATCGTGAAAAATAATATTCCTAAAGCCTTTAGCAAGTTTGAAAAAAGTTGTTGGATAGAACTATAATCATAAAGAGAAAATCTTCCTCAATATAACCTTCAGATCTTGAAGAAAACAGCTAATAAATTATCCTTTGCTAATTCTTTGAAATATGTAATCAGTAATCACCCATAACACAATTTATTTTAATGATAATTAAATCATTTAGCAGGCGTCGATGGACATATATGATCCACATTTTCTAGGAATTAATAAAGTAAGGCAAAATTAACTTGTGTTGTAAATCATTTTAGCTGTAAAATAGCATCGATAACGGACCGAGAGTTAGGTAATTTATTGCACAAACTGGGTTAGCCAACTGCAGCTCTACAAATTGGCCTTTTTCAATGAATGGTGCAGTGTGACATACTCTTATACAACATTTGTACACACCCCTTCAAAGAATTCACTGAATTTTATATCATGTGAAAAAAAGCATTGGGTTTTATTTCTGTTAGTAGAAACTTGCATAGGAGTGAGAATTCATTTGGTAATTTTAATGAGCTTTGCAATACAGATCCATAGTTTTTTATGCATGTTATTAAAAAAGAAAGAAGTTAATAAGAAAACAAATACCATGTCATAGAATATTAGAAAAGAATACCGTTGACATATCCAGATTAGGCATGTGTAATTTTGTCTAAATTTAAAGTAGGTCAGCATGTCAGAATCTCGCATGTTGCACGTTATCAATTCTGTGATCATGTGTAACTTGTTTCATTTAGTGTACAATTTCAAGTTCAATTCTACCTGGTTCGAAATAATTATCAATCAGCTAACCCGGTTTTACTAAAAACTGTGGATTAATAGAATGAGTTATTCCGCATAGTGATAAAATTATTTCATTTCATGATGGTTCTAAAATTAATGGTATAATTATAATTATTAATATTTAAATTACTTGCTGCAAGTACAGTAATTTATTAAAAAATTTAGTAGTCAATCATTCAATTGAGACTATTAAGGTTCTGAAAGTCATCCAGTTAATTTAATATCCGGAGAATTAAATTTATTAATTTATTTAAAGATTTAAATTAAGAAACTAAAAATTCTACATTCTAAACTTTTGTTCAACGTACTAATTATTCTTTGCTATTCCTTATTTTCAGTCTGAGTGAAATTAATATTTATCTTTTCACATACTTTTTGTTACAATTTTAAATTCTTCATAATTTCTTTAGAAATAAAATAATAGTGATACTTTTTGTTCAGAGGATTAAATATAATGAAAATTTCTCTTAAAAAAAAGTCTAGTAAAGATCTTAGATTTCGAAAAGACGTAGGTTTTTGAAACAGTTCTCTTCACAACCATCTCAGGAAAAAAACTAAAAAATCCTTAAACGGAAAATGCCCCTTTTCGAAACTTACAATATTGACATTATTTGAAATATTTTGAACGCTGCTTATTATTTATTGGCGAATATTTTGACAGAATATCGGATTCTGTACCCAAAGTTCTCATAAAAGAATTGTAGACCTTATCGTTTGTTTAAAGAAAATCCTTTACACAATCTTTAGCAAATTTGTTCAACAACATTAATCTTGAGAAAAAGAGTCGTGTATTAAAGAATGTTTCAAATCGGGAAAAGAGACCCGGAATATATTTGCAATCATGAAATTCAAAATTTGTAATAAATGTTTTTTTTAAAGAACTACTTAAAAATGCGTATCGAAAATTAATATACTTATATTTCATTATTTAAAAAAAAAACTTTATTTCATCGATCATAATTTACAATTTAGCGATAAATTAGGGAAGACTTATGGAAATTTGGTTAAAGAGGGAAAAGTTAGGGATTTAAAAAAATTGCAACCGCAGTAAGAAAGAATGCTTAAAAATGTCACACCCTAAATTCGGAAATGTACTTAAATCATAAACATTTATCTGGATATAAGAAGGTCAATATCTGAATTCCAGAATTTAATCATTCATAATTGTAGATTAACTCTACTTGAATCCAGATCAATTTTACCTGCATTCAAGTTTGTCTCTGAACTTTAATGTGCGTTTCTGAATCGAAGGAGTAACATTTTAAAGTAATTTTTCTATAGTGTAGTAAAAAGGAATGCTTATCTGAAAGTGTGCTGTCTTCCACCGGCGAAAGAAAGGGAACTTACAGCTTTCAAGAACTGTCAAGAACAATAAAGAGCTATTTCCAAGAATAAACTAATTATGAATTGTATAAAAATGGTATCAAATTGTGTTAAATTGCATTCTATAATTTCATATAGTTAACATAGTTAGAAGATTTGAATTTGGGTCTTTAAATAATGATGCTACTTAAAGCAATTTAAAAAATTTTCAGGCAAAGTCAGTTTAGAAGCGAGCTGCACTGAAGCACAAGTATTAATGTTAGTTTAAGTATGAGTATGGAAATAAAGACTCTGCTTCAAAGCGGGTAAAAAATGTACACGCCATCTTCCGCGGCGACCCCCATCCAATTGCAACCAAGTCAGGCGCTGCTTAACTTTGGCGATAGTATGGGAAGCTTTAAACAATTTCGTATGTCGTTTAAGCGGACATATATAATAAAATAATACAAATTTATCTTCCGAGATTTACTATAACAAAGCTATTTTCTAATCCATTTTTTAATTGTTCAAATTGAATTTTGGAATAGTAATTTTCATATCCAGATTGCAGGTAAATATAAAATATCAGTTTATTTAGAATATACTCAAGTAAAACTAATTTTGTCTACTTTCTTATTTTTTAATCCAATGGAATTTAAAAATTTCTTGGCTAAAGAATATATGTTTTTTAATTTTTTACTGAGTAAATTTCAATTTAGCATTCAACATTTTTTATTCGATGACTAATAATTTTTATCAAACAGCGATGTAGCGGATAAACAATTAAACATAGCTATGTTAGACGCAGCTTTTTAAATTGTTGTCTAAAGTTACAAGAAGATAATGCTCTTTCGTTTCATCAAGAGTTTATACTGAAAGTGAAGTGTGTTTTTTCCCTTTCTAATACTTTTTTTCTTCAAATAAAATTGAACAGTTCCTTGGTCTCAATAAAATGTTTCTTTGAATATTTCGCCGAGGAAAAGCCTTTGTATATTATTCTCACTCGGTCAGGATTCTCAAGGTCAATTTCTACTAGATTTTCGCATCGTCCCGGTCGCGTCCAGAGTACCCCGAGCTCGATCCGGATTGGTGGGAACTGGGAACTGAGAATGGAGATGGACAACAAGAAAACGGGTTTAAGCGTGAAAGTAATCGAGGAAGCTAACGAGTCTGTGCATTGAGCTCTCCTTGTCCAGAGCTCAAGATGCCAAATGATACATAAATAATAAAAAGCCGTCCGTTATCACTTCGTAGAAAATATCGATCACAATCAATGTTTCGGAAGTTGCACGAGAAATTTTATTCCTTTTCTTTTCAACTTCCTTTCCAATGTCAACATTATACAACCTTTTAGGCTCTCGCCTTGGGGTTTCTTTTATATTCTTATTACTCTTGGTGTACATATTAACTACGTAGAGTTTGATTTATTATATAAAATATACTTTTTTTCTTATATCAAATACTTATTATATAAAATTTACTTTCTTTTTTTTATAAATACTATACTCTAAATAAATATTCTGTTTATGTTTGCATTTTGAGTTTTCGAGAGTTTCACCATGCACATATTTTATCGGATATAAATGAAGTGCATTAAGCCCGCAATTGCGCCGTGCATTCAACAGGTGTTCGAGTAATTATTATTCCGTTAGTGAACGATTAATTTAAATTTGTTTGATTATTTATTCTCTGCTCGTGTGCCCGTTGTCGGTTCAAGAAATGAAAAGAAAAAGTTTATCAGTAATTGCTGCGTAAAGGTTAAAATGTCAAAGAGAACTTCTCTTTAAATTTGGACAACTTCATGGACTTAGTCATTTATATTTATAAATATTGATTTATGTTTTCGTTTTTTTCATTATCTTTTAAGGGTGTTGATTAATTGGAAAAGTGCACTTTGTAATTTTGTGAAATACTATTCAAAGAAATATATTACATTGTCTAGGAATATATTCTTCATTAACGATTTATTGAAAAATAGAAAATTTTGGAAAGCAAAGTTTTGTTTCAGAAATATATTCATCGTGCGAGACTCGGGAATTTCAGTCAGAAATGCAAATGTTTCTTTTTATCATAGAAAGGAAAAATAAAGATCGTGTAAGTTGAAAACAATACTAATATTTAGTGGCGGACTGGGTCTCTAGGGGAGTAAAACAAGAAAATGTGTGTAAAATTTTACCCTTGCCTCACGCTACAAGTTTTTGAACTTTTTTGAAAAATAAAAAATTCAAATTTTGATCGCACAAAAGAATAATGAAAAATGAACAGTTCTATTTTGCGGTCTATCTATGCAAGATATAAAAAAAGATGAATTAACAAAAATTTTGCATCCAAAAAAGACATAAAAATTTTCTAATAATCATTCTTTTAAAGAAAGCGTAGGCTTTGTTTTATTCGTAAAAGACGACATTAAAAATAAAAAATTGGATTTGGGAAAACGACATAAGGTACGAAAAAAAATAGATGAAGTTTCTTCAACCAAAAACGAGCTACAAATTTGTCATTATTTTTTTTTATAAAACGCTTAGTTTTGTTTAAATTGTAAAAATAAAATTAAAAACAAAAGAATTACATTTCTGGACACACGACACAAGTTATGAAGCCTTGAATACATGAAAATTTACATCGTGTCAAGACCTGCATTCATAGTATATCTTAAGAACTTTTTTTCAAAATATTTTGTTATAATAATTTCATAATATTTTTCTTGCTTCAATAAATATTCAGAATAATACTTACTGGATTGACAAGTTTGGCGTGTTGATAAATTCGTAACTTCCAATGCAACTCGTTTCACAAAAGTCGTATCTGAATTTTGCGGACGCGCATCAGTACACATACCTCCATCTGACATTCGCGTGTTTTCTACAGATACGGGTAAACTATTTCTCAAAAAATAACTATTTTTAAAATAAATTTTTTATTTTTCCCATTTATAAATGAGCAAAAGAGTGAAATTAAGACTATGGTCATAACTCAATTGTTATAAAAATTGATCATATGCCTATTTTCATTGGCACGGCAGAAATTTGGGGGAGTACAAAAACGGAGAATGCAGCGCGAGGTAAATACATTATCGAGCGCGAAGCGTAACAATCAAAGTCGCGCGCCTTAGGCGCGCTAGAACTTGTCAACGCAGCGACATACGTGCAGCGCGCGATAAGAATGTGCCCGCGCAGCGCATGGAGAAAGTTGGAAGGTTTGTTTAGCCATATAACTGTGCCGATAGACCACATTGGAGGGTCGAGTATAGGACAGCTCTTGAATATGGCTAAATCGACTATATCTAGAAGGCTAAAACAAGAGGTCCAAATCGACAATCTCAGAAAGTTGACTCGATTGGCTCGGAACGTCGCCTCGGTCATCTTAAGCTGGCTGACCGGATCATTGTGAAGGGGCGATTTGGAAATCTCCGATGGTCGATATGATTTTCTCAAACATTCGACTCGATCGTTTCGGATGGTGGATTCGATTATCTTACACAGTCGACTTAGATTCGAAAATCTGATGCAATAACCCTTGCCCTGCCATGCGTCCTGGTATGAATATCGGGAATGGAAGCATGTCGGAACAGAAAAATAAAGATTTAATTTAAAAATAATGCACAGAATTCGAGTTTAACCTAAACCGATTAATTATAGAATTAACCGAGACTAATGAAATAATGACACTCTACTTCAAATTGATATTAACTTCTAACAAAAATTACAATTAAATGTGTAAAATGTGACAATAATGATGACGAGTATTAACATTACAATTACGTATTTAAAACAGGTACTTACAGAATAAGATCGGTTAAGTGAATCTTTAACAGCAGTAATCACTTTACACTGAAATAGACCACGCGGTCTATGAGTCCGTTATGCTTATTGGAACCAATTAGCGATACCCTTTAAATTTTCACGCGCATGGTTGACGCGCAAAAATCAAGCAGTTGACCATTCGTTATGGCTTATCTGCTCTTTCGTAGATGGTCGAAATGAGTGGAGACGAGATGCTCGCATTGACCATCCCGAAAGCGATACCTTAATTATCACTGATAGTGAATCTGATGTTCTTATAAAAGTCAGAAGGGCCATAAAATAACAGTATTTTTAACTATGTCGAAAAAATCGGAAGGATCGTTCGACCCTGTAGAAAGAATGTCCGGTTCTCTAAATGGCAACCCTCTAACTTTGACCAACCATTTTTCTCCGTGTGGGAAAGAAATCGGTTAAGTTGGTACGGGCATGTTAAATGGTTAGAATGCATGGACGTTAAAGAAGCTAGAGAAGTATGCCAGGACAGAAAAGTTGAGAAAATTGCAAATCACTATCTCAAAAAATCTAAATAGCTCTGATCAACTCCCGAAGTTAGTCGAATCCGCCGATCTTACCTCATCACCGAGCGCTCAAGAAGTGATTCGGATAACTTCGTGTTTCCGGCTAAACGGGTCAAAGTTCATGTATGTACACGTGTTTTCCAGTATTTTGTTTTTCAAGACTTTAATATTGTGAACTATTCTATAAGTTTTTCATTTCGTCTCCGCTAATATAGAATGCTCAAGTATACATTTTTTTGATAATCAACTTACAAATTATAAAAATTATTAGTTAAAAATTTTCAGGATCTATCAAGGATTTTACCACTCGGGTTTTAAAAATTAGATTACAAAATATTGCTACAGATTTAAAAAGACTTTAATATATTTTCAAGATTTGAAAATATTTAACAGGATTTTGAACGTTTTCCAAAGATTTGAATCTTTCAAAAGATTAAAGGATTTAAAAAATGGTAGAGTACGCCAGATTTCAAAGGTTGTAAACATTTCGAAAAGTTGAAACCATTTCGAAAGGATTCAACACACTCTCAAAGTTTTAAAAATATTTTACTAAGATTTAAAAGAATTCAATGATTTTAAAGGTTTCAAAAGATTTCAAAATTTTTAAATAATTTTATAGTAAACCAGATTTCTAAGATTTCAACAGATTTTGCGCAGATTAAAAAATTTTAATGATTTTAAATAAGTGCAAAAGATTTCAGAATACAAAAGATTTCATAAATATTTCAAAGACGTTAAACTATCAAATCAGGTTTTAACAAATTTCAGAAGATTTGAAAGGTTCCAATAGTTTCAAACTAACGCAAAAGATTCTACAAACAAATATTAAAAAAAGCATTCACAAGTATTTCATAAAAATTTCACAAAGGTTTCAACTATTTTAAATATTTCAAGGATTTCAAATATTTTACAAAATATTAGAAAGATTCCAAAATATTTCATAAAAATTCCAAGATTTCACACATAATTGAAGTACTTCAAGAGATTTCAACGAATTCACAAAGATTTCAAAAAGGTTCAAGGATTTTGTAAAGATTTCAAGGATTTTAAAGACGACTTGTGTTCGCAAGGAATTAAGAATTATTTATTAATGGCTCCTTTTTCTTTAAAAATGTTAAGCCAATAAAAAATTAAATAGTTCATTTTTTACATCGGTAACAAACGGTTATTTTATTTTGAATTTCTAACATATAAAAAAATTACATTTTTATCAGGAAAAAATATTTTTCCACCAAAAGTTAAATCTTTACGCAAAGGAGACAAATTTTCAATTAGATCGTTGGATTTTCAACCTTCAAAAACAAATTTTTAAGTAGAAAAGAATGCAATTTAACTTAATTTGGACGCGTTTAGTTTGCAGTTTTTTCAAGACGTTTTTTCCAATCAGCAACTTTTCTACTGAATAAAGATAAATTTTTAATAAAGAAAAGTGAATTTTTAATCGAAAAAGACGAATTTTCAACAAAGCATCTTCACTTGAACAAACGATTGAATTTTTGAACAATTAAGATTACACTTAAATCAGAAAGAGTAGCACTTTGCATCAAATACTTTAACTTTCAAGCCGAAAATATGAGCTTTTTTGTACAAAACAGTTGAATTTTCAATGTAAAAGGGCGAATTTTCATTCCAGTAAGAAAAGTGTTTAACAAAAGAGTTAAAATTTCAGCTAAATAGTTCCATTTTTAACCAAGTAATGGAATTTCTAATAACAACCCAATTTATTTATGAAATAAACTGTTACATTTTTAACAAAATAGTTGAATTTTTTAGCCAAAAAGACGAACTTTAATCAGAATAGTTGAAATGTTTTATCCAAAAAGACGAATTTTCTACAAAAAATTAGAATTTTCTATATGAAAATATGAATTATTGATAGAAAATGTAATTTATAACCAAATATATTGATTTTAAACTAAAAAACATAAATTTTTAACCAAAAAGAAAATCAAACTTGTAATTTTTAATATTTTAGGTGTGGATATAGTAATGTTGCGTTTAAGGGGTCTTTGCGAAAATTTTCACCCACTCTATAATTCGGGAGATAAAAAAAGAGGATCTTTGACGTTCTTAAATTTTTAAATATCGACAATCAAAATTGTATTTGGCATTTTTGAATAATGGGTGATTTGTAAGGTTAGTTAAGCCCCTCAAAAATAAAAATTTCGAAAACTTTTTCCGACGGAAGATCAATTTTTGTTCTCCTAAATGATTTGGGGAAAACAAAATTCGGAAAAAAAATCTTTAATTTAGTTAATATGAACGTTTATAACGTCAAGCACCTGAGAATATGCCACTAAAATTCTTTAATTTGCTCTAGTCGAAGGCCTTGTAATTGCATAATAATATACTTAATTTATACTAAATTTCTATAAAGTTCGCGGCACCCAACATTTTTGACCCAGCACTGTTACTTGCATTGTCAAGCTGAATGTAAGTCGGGAAAGAGATGATTAAAGATAAAACGAAAAACCTATTGATATTTTTACATTCTCATCTAGTTAAATTTAATTTAATCCCAGTTTTGATCTTATTAAAACAGAATATTTTCCTGCTTTTACTTTTAATTTTGAATGTTTCTAAGTCGACATATTAAGCACCATGCCCTTTTCTCGCAATTCCAAAAACTTTCACCCATTAGTATATTGTGAATCTGCAAACCCCTTCTCTCAGCGTGATTTGCGTGCAATGCGTGTGTCACGTGTATGTGTATGCGTACTATATATATATAAGTAAACGTTAGGTCAGTTACATTAGCGAATGTGTGTTCTACATTGTTCTGTGCACAAATAATAATCATGATAATGATGATGTGCGTATTTATGTGCTATAATTATGCAGTGTGAGTTGACAGAGTTTCACGACAGGTTACTTACTACGAACTTGTCGTTTTCGTATTTTCCGAGGTATTTTCGTCCTTCGATTTTTTTCGAATGACTCATAATTTTTAGTATGAACTTTAGCATATTTCAGAATCCTCTCTTTCCAAACGTGAAAAAATAATAATTCCTATTTTTCTAATATAGTTTCGTAGTACTTATATTAATTTTCCAAAGTAAATTTTTCATAGCTCATTAATAAATACTATATTAATTTTTAAAATACATACCAGATTTCTCTAATTCGTAAAAGATGATACTAAACTGTAATATCAGTGTTAACGTATTATTTAACTCAATTTCTATAGGTGTCCATGCATACATATTGATGAGACAGACATAAACCGACAAAATTTTATGATTTTCGGACCCTGTGAATGCCGAAACGTAAAGATCCGTTAAAACCCGGAGATCAAAAATTTGGACGATTACATTACACTCTCATGAATGAGAATGTAAAAATACGAATTGTCAAGAAAATATCTGAATGCCCACAAAATTAGATTAATTATCTACCACAATAGTATTGTATTCAATTTATTCAACATTCTTTGCAAATCTTCGATAGATTCTGCCATGACAACCTTATCATCTGCGAACGCT
>JAAAKG020191930.1:0-24549 GCA_010014905.2 Druon quercuslanigerum
TTGCGTGTAACTTCGAAAATATTCACCGGAACAACTTAAAATTTGCTGTGTGTATTCTTAAATATATGTACATTAAGGAAAGAAAATAAAAAAAAATCGATTTTTTGAAAATTCTAACTGTATATAACCCCTTAAGTACAAACTTGTGAAACATTTTGGAGTGTTAGTAGTGAAACAGTTAAATATTGTGACTTAGTGCAATTAGAAATTTTTCACAAAAAGAAGACGGAAGCAATAAGAGAGAGGAAATTCTAGATGTAGATCTAATTCATTATAGTTTAAGAAGAAATTTTGAGAACATTTTCGAGTTGGAGCAGTTAAACATTTTTGTGAGTCGTATAAGATTTAGTGCAAGTAGACATTTTTTCAATGTAATGTAGCATAAGTGAACTCTCGGATTTTTCAGTAAACCGTTTTAATAATAAAAAGCAATAATTTAAACTTGGTATTTAATTGCAGTATAAAAAAATACAAAATGAGTATGGGAAAAATACAACCAAAGTATCGGACAATTGGCATATTTCACATACCCAAGTATAGGAAAATACTAACGCGGTATAGGAAAATTCCCATACACGTACAACTATTTTTCCATACCGCTGTGTGAAAAAAATGTCAATACGTGTATGGATTAATCACTTCCACTGTATGTATGGGAAATTTACCATAGATTTTTCTTACAGTGTAGGCTTGACAGCCAGAAGATCATCAGGAAAGAAAAATATCAACGTCATCTTTTTGATGCATTCGGAAATGATGAAGAACCGCACAGAAGCAGTAGGAAGGATAGGTCTGAAAAAAGCGCAAAATGGATAAAAAATCTGATGTGTATACAATGCCTCTTCAAAATCAGTCTGGAGTGGGAGGTACAAACAATGCTGAGAATAAAGGTCCTAATGTACAAAAAGAGCAAAAAAAGATTGCAAAAAATCTTTTCTGTAGTTTTAGATATACCTACTGATACAGTTTTCAAGTTTTTAAAAAATTTGTACTTGACCTTCAGAAAGAATTATTGAACGAAAATGTATTGCGTTTTTACTTCTTCGTTGGCTTCACTTAGAAGCAGGAAATTTTCACGTGATAAAAACAATGATAACAATTTCATTATTGTAGCTGAAAAATATCAACGACATCTTTCTGGAGCATATGGAAATGAAAGAGGACCTCATAAAAGCAGTAGCAAGGATGTACCTGAAGAAAAACGCCAAAATGATATGGCATACTGTGGAGACAATGCCTTCTTAAAATCGTTTTGAAGTTAAAGACACGCCTAGCGCTGAGAATAAAGGTAGTAAATGTACAAAAGGTCCAAAGAGATGTCAAACAATCATTTCAAGAGTGTTCGATAAACCTATTGATACCTAAAATTTCAAAAACAGTTTTTAAGTTATGCAGAATATGTACTCGAACTTCATGAAGGACTATTGAATAAAACATTGCTTTTTATTCAATACAAACAATTTCATTGATGTAGCTGAAAAATATCAACGAAATCCTTCTGGAGCATATGCAAAAAAACCTCACAGAAGCAGTAACAAAAATGCACCTGAAAAAAGCAAAAAATGGATACAAGAACCAATTTGGACACAATGCCTATTCAAAATAAGTTTAGAGTTGAAGGAACAAGCTGTGCTGAGAGTAAAGGTACTAAAATATCCAAAAAGCGCAAAAAAAGATTAAGAAAATTCTTTTCTGGCGTTTAAATAAACCTACTGATACCTAAAATTGCAAATTGCAAATTCCCATGATACGACATTAAAGAAAAATTTAGCACGGAAATTTTTTCCTCGGCCCAATAATAAAGAGAACGTACATTTGAAAAAGTCACAGATGACAGTCGTGAGAAAAACTCGAACAGAAGCAGTCTTTGTAGTTTAAGTGATTTGCGCGATAAAACGTATGATGAAAGAAATCTAGATTTTCAGTGTAAGTATTTCAAATTCTTTCCTGGTTCGGTGTATTCCGCTAAGGAATTGTATAAGAAATTCCAAGAACGTCCGTAGGACGTCCATAGGTTGTGCTCAAGACAACGCTGATAAAAGTATCGCTTGCCTCAAAAAACTTCACCTTCGATTTCTTATATATAATTATTTTTAAATTTTAAGTTTTAATAATATCGTTTAAGTGACATTATTACACGAACTTATGACTTGCAAATAAACATGAAATATTTTTCTTATTACTTCTTGCTACTTCTAATACACTTCATATCAGAAAGATATGCAATGGCAGTCTGATTTCCATTTTCAATGTTGATTGTCCTTTATAATATGACTTCATGAACTATTGCCATATTTCATCGACCCCAAACACCTACTTAAGAAGAGAAGAGAGGACCTCGAAACAAATTCAGTTTAATTTTGCATCTATGAAATTAAAAAAAAATTGTTTAAAATTATTTACGCATAGCCTTCTAATGCTTAAGTCTTCTTGTTTTTAAAAATCAATATTCTCCCTAATATTTAAGATTTCCTGTTCAAATTTTGTTTCTCTCAATATTTGCAAAGAAATAAATATTTTTAATTTTGAGAAAAAAAGAAGAAATATTTATTTATTAAATGCAGATTTAATTAGTGAAATTTAAAAGAAAAAAATCATCATCATTTTGACAATTCTCTGACATAATAATATTTAATAAACTAAAAATTTTGATCCGTTCGATCAATTCTATGAATTTTTATGAGCATTCCATAAATTAAATTTATTACGTGCAAATGAAAAATCATGGTGTCTACTTAAATCTCAGGATCTTTTCTCGATATATTCTATTTCTTTCTCGATTATTTCAAATTTTTAAAGGAAGAATGTCGAAGTTTAAAATTAAAAATTAAAAATATTTAACAAAGAATCTCAAGATTTAGGAATAAAATTTTAAACATATAAAAACTTAAGTATTGCATTTTAATTTGGTTTTATTTTAAACTTAAAAAAGGCCTTCAAAATGAGATAATCTCTAAAAAAAGCATTTGAAATTCTGCGTATAATTTTATAAGTAAAGCGAATATATATGGTCAGATTTTTAGAAATTTTATAAATTCTAAAAATTCTATATAAAATGCTCAAATGTCATAAATTTTCTGAGATAGGGCTTTGGTATACCCCTTAAGTGTACTAAACACGCATTAACGCATGAAATAAAAAAAGTCAGAAGAAGAAAAATGTTGCCTTTTAAAAGACCTACAAGAATATAATAACAAATTTTTAAATTTTCTAAAAAATTGAAAATTTAAATTTTAAAAGCACAAAATTATTAAAAAATCAAAAATTCTATTTTGCGGTCACTTTTTGATAGGATGAGAAGTTTTTGTCACATTCTTAAAAAACAACATTAAACATTTTTTAAATTAAATTTTTGGTCAAGCGGCATGAGCTATAAACAAGATTAAGAGAAAAAAGCTGTTATTCTAAAAAAGAGCTAAAAAATGGTTATAATTAATTTGGTTATAGTAAGCGTAGTTTTATTTTAAATAGTACAAAACAACATCAAAAATAAAAAAATAAAATTTTTGGAAGATCGACGCAAAGGACGAAAAAAATTAATTGACCAAAGTTGTTCATTAAAAAATTATCTACAAATTATTTATTTATAATTTTTACTTCCAATCGTAAAAAATAAGATAAAAAATAAAAGATGGAATTTTTGGAATAAAGAGACATCAGACGAAAAAAATGAAACGTCAAGCGTCGTCCAACCAAAAAAGATCTATAAATTTGTTATCAGCTCTTATTATAAAAATATAAAAAATTAAAAATTAAAAATTATTAAAAATTAAAGAACATTAACTCTTTATAAAAATTATACAATTTGCAATAACCTGTCATTCAACAAAATTTTCGCCTACATTATATCTTCAAATTTGCTTGGAACCACTTTACGCTAGGATGCATAATTTTAGTTTAAATCCTAAAAAGAGAATTAAAAATAAACCAATTAAATTGATGAAAAACCGTCATAAGTTACAATAAAATGTTTAATGAAAAAATTGTAGTTTGATAGGATGCGCACTTTTTTTAAAGTCTAAAAACAAGATAATGAAAATACGTACATATCTTCAAATACCAGTGCATATTATGAATTGTAATAATATAAACTTACTGAAATGATAGATTTTTCAGGATAGCTAAAAATAAAAATTATTGCAAACTAAGAAAGAAATATTGAAGTGATTATGAAAAATAAAATTTGAAAATTATTTTGCACTATCTGAAGAAGAAGTACCAGCTCGTGGTACATAAGAAATATAATATACATTTCATATAATAGTGTCGACCATAATGAACAAAAGTTCAAATTTAGTACAAAATTGAGTGCGAAGGATGAGATACGTGATGAGAATGTGTTCATCCAAGCCGTAGGAGCTTCAACAAAAGAGAATTCACAATCACCAAATTACGTTTGTCGATGCCTAATTATGCAGTCTACAGAGAATGTACAGATTAAAACGTCTTTACGAAATAATATTTTTAAATGTTATTCTGTTTTCAAAAGAGGAAGTGCAAAACCATGTTTTATAGATATTTTTGCAGATTGCGTAGATTTCGCATTCAACACAGTTCGAAAAAATTGTAGCTATTGTTCAAATAAAAAGAATTGCACATTGTAATGCAAACCGATGTAGCTCTATGTCTATTAAAGTTATTTATCAGCGGCGTAATCTATTTCTGACATAACGCGATGCTAACGAATCGCTACGACTGATCCTTGAGGAAAATCCGGTGCATATAAAAAGCATGAAAATGTTTAAACTATCAGTTCGAGTCCTTTAAAGTCAGATTGAACGTTTCAATAAAGTTATCAAGAGCCCCAAAGTTATCTATAAATTCTCAGGATCTTCGTAAATTGATTATTTATAAGTTTAGCAGATCGCCGTTTATCTGCCAGCCATATATCTTATTTCTTTGTCGATTACATTTCTACAAAATGGCAAGGAGAAACATGAAGTCACTTTTCTTGGTTTTTACTTTATTTGCGAATTTTTTCTTCATTTCCGTGCAAGTCGTTTCTGGCGAACCAGATGCGGATAATAATGTAAATTGTGTTAACTGCAAAAATTGTAAAAATTGCAGAAATTGTACAAATTGCGTCAATTGTGAAAATTGTTCTGATTGTACAGATTGCAACGATAGTCAAGGTTGTGCTAATTCTACGGGTTGTAAAAGTTGTGTAAATTGTAGTAATTGTACGGCATGCACAGGTTGTACAGGATGTAAAGATTGTACAAATTGTGAATGCTGCAATGACTGTAAAAGTTGTACAGATTGCAAATCTTGTTCCAATTGTACCAGTTGTACAAACTGTACAAATACACATAATTGCACAAGTTTAACAAATGCCCATGACCAGACTTGCTAGTTATGCTGACCTCCCGGATTGTTATCGAATTTTAGAAATTGTAGAAACTTTTTAAAGTGTAAAAAGTGTATACAGCATAAGCAAATTTTACAAATTCTTAAACTTCTACCAATTTTTACTAGAAAATAATGCAATTTCAAATGGCAAATACTACTGTAAAAACGCAAGTGTCCTATTTAACAGAAAAAATCATATGTTGTTTAGCATTTCTTTTATACATAACATCCTGAAAAAAATAAATAACAAGTTATTTTTAAAAATAAAAAAAAAAAACATTATTATTGTAGCGACCGTTTAATTGTGTATTTCAATTAAAAATTTGAGTTTTTTCGTCGAGAAATTTTAGATAAATTGTGCGTTAAGGTTCTTAACATTATTAGTATAAATTGAATATCAAAAAAATGTACTTTTTTATGGTTTTCTAATGGGGCTCTTAGTTTTAAATTACTTTATCTACGACTTTTTATATTGAATTTGGAATTGACGGAATATATATGGTAAGTATAGTTCTTGCTATTCCGAAAGTTAGAAACGTAGACATTAATATTTAAAAAAATTACAGTTTTTCTAAATTGTGGTAGACTTGTGCTTACGCAATTTTGTTCGGTGAAGTACAATAAAAAAACATAACCGTTAAAAAAATTAGATACATAAACAGTTTTAAAATTATTATTTCAAAAAAGATAAACTTCTGCTTATTTGTGGTTGTTAGCTGTAATCATTAAATTCAGAAAAACCAAAACTTGTTTCCATTCAATCTATATTCTCTGTAAAAAAATTCAGCAAGAACAACAGTTATATTAAAACCCAAAACGTAAAAGTAAGGAAATATACAAAACGGAAAAATAATGTAATTTCAAAACCCAGCACATTTTTGAGTTAAGCACATTTTATTTTTTTGGAATTTTGAGTTTAACTATGACAACTGTTGATCAAACAGAATTTTGTTAGAGGGGAAGATGACATTTTTCGAGCACCACTCGGCCTAAAATATAAAAAATTTAAAACTGCCACGAAACAATGCCTAAATAATTATCATTTTCTTTCTCCTGTTCTTGCTTTTGTTGTTTAAGGTTCATATATCTTTATTATTTAGTTAGCTTCTAAAGTTTAATCACTAATTTATTTCAGTCATTAAGTAATATTTATTAGTCTGTATCAGTATTTCGTATTTAAAAATTTGAGATGTTAATACCAAAAATATTCAAAACATAGATACAGCACGTCCTCAGTACTGCCTTAGTGTTCTAAAGAGTTTAAGTGTTCAGAGAAATGCTCACGAGCATGAGCATGAGCGCGAGCTCATTCTCGACCTTTATGTGCTTTGAGAATTTAATGAGCATTTACAAGAATTTTGAATAAGGATTTAAAAAATTATATGTTCTTTATTTCCTAATAATAATTAAAGCATTTAAATTTCGCGGGAAAATGTATCGCTTCAATTCGGAAAGGGCGCCTAATTTAAATGGTAAAGGAAGTCCGATTAATACACAATTATTATCTCAATTTCTAAATTCTTCTAGGTATAAAACCAACCATATACCTAGAAGATTAGTAATATTAATGCAAATAAATTTTGTTTCTAAATACATCTTAAATACTTTTTAGTTAAGTTTTCAAATAAAAAAATATTTTGAACCTAAGAAATTAATTTTTGACTAAAATAATAAACCTTGAACCAACAAAAACCGAATTTTTTACCAAAACATTTTTTTTCATAAAATTTTTTTTTTGCCAAAAATAGAAGTATTAAATTTTCATTATAAAAAAATCAAATTTTTAACAGAAAATTAAATTCTCAGCAAATTAATTTAATTTTAAACCCAAAAGATGAATTCTCTACCCAAAAAGATAAAGTTTCAATGAAATATATAAATTTTCAACTAAAAAAGATAATTTGCAAACCAAAACTAGAATAGTTCAATTTGCAATTAGAAAAGTAAATATTTAAAAAAAATTAGTTTTCAATTAACAAGAAATGAATTTTCAGTCAACCCCAGAGATAAATTTCTATAAAAAACAAAAAAATAGAATAGTGAAATTTTCTATAAAAAAACAACATTTTTTAACAAAAAAGATTACATTTCTATCAAAAAAGTTAAATTTTTCATAAAAAATGGAATAATTAAAGTAAACTTTCTACTAAAATGATAAATCTTTAACTGAAAAAATTTAATTTGCAACCAAATGAATGAATTTTTAATTAAGAAGATAAATTTTCTATTAAAACCATAATACTTAAATTTTCAGTAAGTAAAATAAGTTTTCAACCAAAAAAGGAACAAGCTTTGAACAAAATAGTTACATTTTCAGCCACAGAAATTAATTTTTAACCAAAAGGATGAAGTTTCAAATAATGAAATTATACTTTCTACTAAAAAAGACGGAATTGTAAAAAATATTTAAATTTTCGCCAAAAACAGATAAAGGTTCGACTAAACATAGAATAATTTAATTTTCAGTAAAAAAAAACTTTATTTTCAATATAAACAAAGTTCAGTTAAAAAAAATTCTAAATTAGAAAAAAATAATTTTCAATTAATAAGAAATTAAAATAGAATAAATTCTAAATGAGAAAAAAAACTAATTTTTAACCAATAAGATCAATTTTCTAGCAAAATAGGTGAATTTTTAACAAAATACACGAAATTTAACTAAAAAAGATGAATTAATGGCCAAGAAGATTAAATATTTCTCCACGAAATTCGAATTTTCTATCAAATATAGGAACTTTTAACCAAATATTTAAATTTTCGACTTAAAAAGATAAATTTTAAACCAAAATGTGCAAGTTACATTTTCCATTAAAACAATTAACTTCCAACTACAAAACATAATTTTTAACAAAATAATTAAATTTTTAATAGAAAAAAAAGGTTTGTCAACTAATATGATGAATCGGCAACCAAATTGAATAAATAGAATTTTTGACCAAAAATGATGAATACTCAATGGAAAACGTGATATTTGATATTTTTACCAAAAAGGATTTTAATTTTATATTAAAAATAGTTGAAATCAACCAACGAAGTTGAATTTTCAACAAAATAGATTTAATTCTCAACCAAAAGATGTTTTTTTTACCCAAAAAGTTGCGATTTTTAACCATAACAATAAAAATAACTTACACTTAAGTTTTTCCAAAATTTCCTAATGGCAGATTCTTCTCTGACATTCTCTGAGTTTCTCGAATTATGTTTATTTCATTCTGGATTATTTTTGTAATAATATAGGTAATAATTATGATATATTTGTTTAAGCAATGAATGCTTTAAACTATCGTAAATGCTCTATAAATTCTCTGCTCGAGCTTAAATGCTGAACATATTCTCGAGAGCATTTGCTCACCAAAAATTCTTGGGCAAAGAACTCTATGAGCCGTATTCGTAGTCCAAGCTTGGTCACAGGCTTGAGATCGCCTTGATCAAGATCGTCTTATTCACTCAACATTGTCTTGAGATAATGCATATTCATAGTCGAAGAATAAGATCGTTTTGACTAAGAAATTATTCCTAAGCACGGACTTCACGAAGGAAATGCTTGAGATGTTCTTATTCCGTATTCCACGTTCCTCCGAGACTTTCTGATATATCCGCCAATCAGAATGCTTGTTTCTGGATCGAAAATGAGAGTTGTTATTTCTTCTCTCACTCAATTCTATAATCGATGGCTGTATTAAGTTTATCTTTCAACAAAGTAATTTTATTTCCAATCTAAAAGATGAATTGTTAACTAAAATGATAAATATTTACCTGAAATAGAAGAAAAGAATTATTTTTAAACAAGAATATTAACCTTTAAAGAAAAAGATCATTTTATACACACAGAAAAATCGATTTTTTAACAAAATGTGTGTATTTTTAACGAAATAGTTGAATTTTAAATTAAAGGACAAAATCTTATTCAAATTGTTAAATTTTAAACTAGAAAAGATCAATTTTCAATCAAAAATAGAACGGTTAAATTTTCAGTCAAAGAAATAAATTTTCAACCAAACTGATTAATTTTTAATTAAAATGATCTTCAACTTAAATAGTTGAATTTTGTATACAAAAGATGAATTGTAAACCATATAGATTAATTTTCTACAAAAAGGACGTATTTTTCACAAAGTACATACATTTTTAAAGCGATAGTGTAGTTTTTAATTAAAAAATATTCATTTTTAACTAAATAGCTGACTTGTCATCCAAAAGAGAAGAAATTTTCAAATAAAAATAGAATAGTTAAGTTTGCTTTAAAAAATATAATTGTTAAGTGTTAACCAAAGAAGACAACAGATTTTCATCAAAACAATTTAATTTTCTACTGAATTAGTTAAATTTTTAGCAAAAAACAATTATTTTCAACAAATTAGTTACATTCTCAAACAGAGATGAATTTGTAAATAAAAGAATGAATCTTCAACCAAAAAAATGAATTTTTAACAAAATAGTTTAACATTTAATCTAGCAGTTAAATCTTTAACTAAGAAAGGATAAATTTGTAACGAACAATACAACAAAATTTTCTATTATAATTCAAAAATATTTCTGTTTATTAATCACTTTTTCTAATTGACCAAAATTATCGAAACAATGAAAACGGGTTTTGAAAATCACGCACATACCTTTTAGGTACACGAATTATAACTTCATTATCGTTTTCTTCAATGTCAATAATATTATCCCCAATTAAATCCATTTTTTCGGCGCACAAGACTCTCTCAAGTCAACTCCGGATTCGACTTGGAACAAGCCATGCTTGTTTACTGTAGAAGATCGTCTTGTTAGGATTGTGAATACATAAATCGCCAAGACGCTCTTAAGCATGGACTATACAGATAGAGGCGACAAGCCAGCTTGGGAACCGTCCCCGCGTAGAGAGAGAAAGAGAATCAGAAAGGCCCGACCAGACACCCCACTCTTATGCCACTCCTTACTCTCCAAGCTCAATCGTCGTTGTGCGACGAAGACAGAAAAGAGAACCCGAGGCGCTCTGTCTCTTTCTCTCTCAGCGAAGTTGTGACGGACGGTCCCGCTTACAGAGCAGCCTATGGCTTGTCGCCTCTATCTGTATTAACTCTATAGACCTAACTCGAGACGATCTTGACGACTATGAATACGGCTCTATGTTGCCTCTATTGACTATGTGCATGTAGGCGGAGCCAAGCAAGTAATTGCAGGCAGCGCTCACAGTGGCGAAACTTGTAAATAAATTCATGCCGCCAAATTCATTTTCCACGTGGTTTATCATAGGTCAAGTGCCAAGAGTTGTCGAAAAAACAACAATTAAAGATAAAAATGGCCCCAAAACGAACAAGTGGGTCTCTGTGTTGTCAATTTATAAAAGAGCAGGAGAAACAATTGGAGTTGATCGTTTTTTTGGAAATAAATCAGCTAATCTCGACTCCTTGGAATATATTTCCTTCGCGAAATGAGAAGCTGAAGGTGCCCCCTATTCTTGTTCCACACTCGTTTTTGTCGCACTCCGATCGCTCTTGATGTAATGAATTGTAGCTGCGATGTGCTTGCAGCTTTTAACGGCACCGAAGCAGCAAGTGCACTGAGCGTCCACAACTCTTCGTTTTCCATCAACCTGATAAATATTAATGATAGATTAGTATGTGCAAAAGCTACAAATTTTCAACATAAAAATTAAATTTTAAACAAAATAGTTACATTTTTTACGCAATTGTTGAATTTTTAACCTAAAAAGAGAAATTTTCAACCAAATGGTCAAATTTACAAACAACAAAGATTAAACCTCAAGATCATTTTTCAGAAGATATTTCAATTAAAAAAAAAAATTAATTTTTAATAAAGAAAAAAAAAAGAATTTTTTGTCCAAATAGATAAATCAGTCAAATTTTTCGATCAAAAAATATGACTTTTTAACTAAATAATTGAATTTTTAACCGATAAAGTTTTCAACAAAGATGATTTTTTTTGAAACGGTTGAATTTTCAACCCGACAATATAAATTTTTAGCAAAAAAGTTAATTTTCAACCAAACAATTGCCTTTTTAATAAAAAAAAGGAAACTTCAACCAATAATATTATTTTTGTGCCAAAGAAGACGAAGTTTCAACTTAAAAAGTGTCCATTTTCAAACGAAAATATAAAACAATCAAAATATGAAACAGAGAAGATAAATTCTCAGTGAATAATTGAATACAACTAAAAAAATTAAAAATACAAACACAACCAGAATTTGATACTTGTGATACTTTTAATATAGAGTCTTTTTAAGACTGAGTGTAATAATAAAAATGATCTGTCGAAAATGCTAAATAAATAAATAATTGATTACCCTACTTCACGTAGTTGTACGTACATCAAGTTCCACCTCATACGCTGGTGAATATATTGAAGTTTTTCTGATAACACGGCTGTATATTTTAGACATCCCATTAGATTTTAATTCTTGCACTTTTATCACGTTAGTGCCTGCCAATTGTTCCGCCTTTTTGATAATCGCTTGTGTAAGATTTATAAAATGAGTGATCGACTCGAAACCGGTGCGTAAACAAACATCCATCTGAAAAATTTTTATTTTTTAGAACTTGTCCTTTCTTTATTCCACAATGATTTAACTAATTTACGAAACGAAGGCTACTTACCTTCTTTTCCGTTATTTCGATTTTTGGTCAAATATTGATAAAATTCTTCTAATAATATTTTATTGCTTAGCAATTTCACTACTAATTGCACACTGACAAGTTCGTTCACGCATGAAATTATTTCCACTGAGCGCCGCTCCGGCGCTAGTTGTACACGTGCACATAGTGCATAAGTGCCCGCGAAATTTGAACTTAAACTAAGCAAAGTAAAGTTTTCTAAAGAAAATTATAAAAGAGTAGAAAAAAAATATGAAACACGGACTCAATGAAAACTTAAGCTGCAAAGTCGGAAAGCAATATTAAAAAGGAAAAAGAAAGATTTGATAGAGCCTTAAGGTTTGAGCAACTGTAAAAAAATCCACTTTTCCTACTGTTGGTCAAAACTTACCTTCCTACCAAATCTTTTATTTCCTCTTTAATAATGATTTCCAACTTTGCGGTTCATCTTTTTATTAAGTTACAGTCCACATTTCATATTTTGCTTCGCTAATTTTTTAAATAATTTTCTTTAAAAACTTTGCTTTGCTTAATTTGATTTTAAATTTCGCGCGCCCTTACAAAAGTTCGCTAGTGCCTGGTAGTGAGCGGTAAACTATGTCATTATCGCTAGTGTTCTGAAGAGTTTAAGTGCTTGGAGAAATTTATAAGCATTTTGCATTAGATTTAAAAAATCGTATTTTCTATCTTTATCAAATAAAATTACACTATTTAAATTTCCCGCGAAACTGTATAGTTTCAAATTAGAAAGGGCGCTAAATTTAAATAATAAAATAAGTCAAAACAATGGAAAATATATTATTCACATTAAACAGTGCCTTTACTCAGGGTTGCTACAATATTCCAATTTCTAAATTTTTCTAGGTATAAAACCAACTATAGACCTAAAAGATTAATAATATTAACAAAAAAAAGTTGTTTCTGAATACATGTTAAACACTTTTTAGTTGAGTTTTCAAATCAATAAGATAAATTTAAAGCCTGAGAAAGGAATTATTGAACTAAAATGAGGAATCTTTAACAAAAAATATGAATTTTTAAACAAATAGTTGAATTTTCATCTAAAACATATCAATTTTTAGCAAAAATTAGAATAGTTGAAATGATAAAAAAATAAATGTTTTAAAAAAAAAAGATTTTTTAACCAAGAAAAAAAGAATTAAATTTTCAATTAAAACAATCAATTTTCAACCAAAAAAAATAAATTCTCAACAAAATAATTCAATTTTAAAACCGAAAGGTAAATTTTCTACGAAAAAAGATACAGTTTCAGTAAAATATTTAAATTTTTAACTAAACATATCAATTTATAAGCCAAACCTAGAATAGTTCAATTTGCAGTTAGAAAATTAAATTTTAAACAAACAAAAAACGAGTTTTTAGCAAAATTATTTAGTTGTCAACTAAAAATATAAAATTTAAAAAAAACTTGGATTCAGCTGAAAAATTAATTTTCAACTAAAAAGAAACACGTTTGGAGCGAAATAAATTATTTTTTTATTACAGTGATGAATTTTTGAACAAATAGTGGAATTTTTAACACAAAAGATTATTAAAAAAAACGGTTTTTTCAACTAGATATTTTTTTCCAACCAATAAAGAAACATATTCTTAACATAAAATTATAATTGTTAAATTTTCTACAAAACAGAAAATTTTATAAACAAAAAAATTGCATTTATACCGAAAAAGGTAAGTTTTCCTCAAAAGATGGAATAGTTAAAGTGAATTTTTAACTAAAATGATAAATCTTCAACTAAAAAAATTCATTTTTAACACAACACACGAAGCTTCAACTAAGAAGATACATTTTCTGCCAAAAATAAAATATACTTAAATTTTCAAATACTGAAATAAATTTCAATCAAAACGGAAAGGAATTTAAAAAAAATATTTAAATTTTCAAGAACAGAAATTAATTTTTACCAAAAACATAAAACAGATACGTTTTCAACTAAAAATAGAATAATTAGATTTTCAGTAAAAAAATTAATTTTCAATAAAATCAAAGTAAAGTTTCAATGAAATAGTATAATTTTTTAACTAAGATTCAAATCCTATAAAAAGGTTCAATTTTCAACAAAAAATGGAAGTTAAATTTTTAGTTTAAAAAATTAAATTTAATTAATAAAAAACTAATTTTCATTCAATGAGATAAATTTTTCAACAAAAGAGATCAATTTTTAACAAAGTAAATGAATTTGCAACCAAATATTAAAATTTTTAAAAGAATTTTCCACTCTAGAAGATAAACTTTAAATCAAACATGTACAAGGTAAATTGGCAGTTAAAACTGTTAATTTTCAACTAGAAAACATAATTTTTAACAAAATAATTAAATTTTTAACAAAAAAGGGTTTGTCAACTAAAATGATAAATCATCAACCAAATAAATGAACTTTTAACAAAGTTCCAACTAAGTAGTTGAATTTTTAACAAAAATGGATGAATTCTCCACGATAAACGTGATATTAATTATTTCAACCAAAAATTATTTTAATTTAATACCAACAAAAGTTGAATTCAACCAAAGAAGATTAATTTTCAACAAGTTAGTTTGAATTGTAAACCAAAAGAGAATAATTTCCAACTAAATAGCAAATCTGTCATTTAAAAAAGGATATCTTTATTTCACTCTAGAATGTTTTTATAAAAATAAATGTAGTAATTATGATATATATTTGTTTAAACAATAAATACAATTAATTTTTTCAAGCGAAAGCCAGTCTTTTTAATGGATCCCGCATTATCGCCTTAACAGAAAAGCTACACCAGATGTTACATGATTTTTAAAAATGTTTAAATGATATATACAGATATTGGAAAAAAAACTTATTTCTTGTAATTTTTAAAGCAACTTGTTTTAAAATTAGAAACTTATACCACACACTTTAAAATCAGAACTGCACAAAGTGTGTCGACTGGTACAAAATTTTAGGCCCTGCATATGAGAAATTTTGACCTTATAGAATTGTTTTAAGAGGAAAAATAATTACTGTTGTTGATCACAACTCAGCACAGATTTTGGTTTTACGATATTTATTTATAGTTGGGTTTTGTATATTTTCTGGATTTGAAATTTTGGGTTTTACTATTACAACTGTTAATTTCACAAAATTTTCCTATAGGGAATTAAGACTGAATTTTTAGAGGACAATTCAGCGAACATATTTTTTTTTAAAGCTTAGGTTTTTTCAATTTTACTTTAGTGCACAAAACTTTGTATAAATTGAGCCGCTGAGCATAAAATTTTATTTCGCGCTTGAAATAAGTTATAGTTTGAGCAAAAAAATATATTTTTTTAAATTGTGCCCGTAATTTTTGATTTTTCAAAAACCTTTAACTGCACAATGATTACAAGTTCAGCGCAATTTCTCAAAACTTTCATTTTTTTATTTAAGTTTGAAGTTAAAACTTCTGGGATATTTCCAATCTATAACATTTATATATTAAAACCGTTTTTTCTTTATTAACAGAACTTCTTGGTGGCGTACTTCAAATGGTGGTAGATGAACAATTTGGACTCAGAACATTCTGTAAAGTAAATTTACCGTAATTTTACTTATTTAAGGGTATTGTCCAAAAATGTGTTTAAATTCGAGCACTTTAGTTTTTAGCAAACCATCCAAATTTTAGTAGTTTTTGTTTAGAAATGGAAAATTAAAATATAGCTTAAATTTCCATTCTGTAACATGTTCATATATATAATTTTGCCCAAATGATTTAAGAAATTCAAAAGGAAAGAATATGGCTAATGAATTATTCTCATAAGAATTATTTTTATTATTTTGAGGTACCTGATGTTTTAAATATTAATATAATATAATAATATAACACTAATATAATATATATATATATATATATATATATAATAACATTTAATATTTTTGTGATAAATGTGCTTAATTATGCTTGAAATTTTTTCACTGAAGTTTTGTTTCCACTTAGTAACATTCATACCTTGAAGTATAACTTGAAAAAATTACTTTAAAAAGTTGAAATGAAATAACATAATTTATTTTATTCTTGCGTACGTGCTTAGATAAGCAAAATAATGTCAATTATTCGTAACATTAACAAAATATTTCAAAATTGGCATCGCATTGTTTTCGTGTTACCGAATTTGTTAAATTTTTTAAAATGATTATACTAATAAAATGAGAAGAAAATTGAAGATGTGAAAGCACTGCCATATAGAGCGTGGAAAATAGAAACTTGATCTATTTTTTTAGACTTTTCGGTCCACTTTAAATATTTGAAAATGATTTCGAAATTTTATGTTCAACTCGGTTACCCTCGTTAATCATTTTTTTTTTGTATATGCGAAATTCCGCGAAGAAAGGGACGTTAGTGTTAAAAAATGGGTTTTCTGTTAAATTTCCTCAAGTGCTGTTGCCAATGATGTTTAGTGATAGAAAACTACCATCCGATTTTTTTTTGTAATTTTATAAACAAATTATATAAACAAATTCCCAGTGTGGAAATTTAAAGGTAGATCCTAATTTTCCGCAAATTATGTCGCCAATAATTTTTTTATTAATTTTATAAACAAATGATACAAAAAAAAATATTTTTTCTGCTAATTATCTTCAAATGATGTCGCGAATGATGTTTATTAATTAGATTTTGTCAATTTATATTATTTATTAATTTTGTAAACAAATTTGTTCTTTGATACACATAAATCCAAAGACAATTTAATTAATGCATTCAAAACAAACTAAAATTTTCTTAGGATTTGTTTATATAATTTGTTTACAAAAATTAATAAAAAATATTAGATAATAATTTTCCATTATTAAAAATCAATGGCGACATCATTTAAGGACAATAAGAAGGAAAAAGATTTCTTTCTGTCCTGAAATGTCCACATTAGCCATTTGTTTATATAATTTATTTATAAAATAATTAAAAATATTATATGCTAATTTCTCACTATGAACCATCTTTGGCGACATTTATTTAATAAAATTCAGGAAAAAAAGATTTCTCTCTGCCATTAAATGTCCACACCTTATATTTAATTATATAATTTGTTTATGAAATTAATAAAAAAAAACGGATGGTAATTTGCTATCACTATAAATTACTGGTGACAAAATTTGAGGAAATTTAAGAGAAAAAGCGATTTCTTTCGGCCTTTAAATGCCCACACTGTGCATTTGTTTATAAAATTTGTTCATATTTATTTATATTTGCTTACAAAATTAATAAAAAATATCGGATTCTAATTTTACATTATTAAACATCACTAGCGACATAATTTGAGGAAGTTTAAGAAAGAAAGCGATTTCATTCGGCCTTTAAATATCCATAATGGGCATTTGTTTATACAATTTGTTTATAAAATTAATCAAAAGTATCGTATGATAATTTTCTATTATTAAACATCAATGGCAATATAATTTAAGAAAAATTAAGCGAAAAACAAATATTTTCTGTTTTTAAATGTCGATACTTGGAATTTTTTTATATAATTTGTTTATAAAATTAATAAAAAATACCAGATGATAATTTTAAATCATAAAAATCACTAGCGATATAATTTGAGGAAGTTTATGAAAAAAAGCGATTTCTTTCGGCTTTTAAAAGTCCACATTGGACATTTGTTTATACAATTTTTTCATAAAATTAATAAAAAATATCAAATCACATTTTCCATCATTAAACTTCACTCGCAATATAATCTGAAGAAAATTTAGGAAAAAATCAATTCATTTCTGCCTTTAAATGTTCACACTGGAAATTTGTTTATACAATTTGTTTATAAAATTAACAAAAAATACCGGACGATAATTTTTCATCATTGAACATCACTGGCAATATAAGTTGAGGTAATTTAAGGGGGAATAAGATTTATTTCTGCTTTTCAATGTCCACATTAGGAATTTGTTTATAAATTTAATAAATAATATCGGATCATAAATTTTTTTGATCGAGTATTATTTTTTCAATGAAAGCAAGTAATTTTAACGCAATAATTTACATTCCAACCAAAGAATCCATACTTTAGGCTATTTATTGACTTAATTTGTTTATAACAATGAACTTAACAATTCCATTTTTTTAACTACCCCATTGCATAAAGTCTGGCAATCTTGATCGTAGAAAAAATTTTCACGAAGATAAACAAAAAAACGAAAAAATCGACTTTTTCTTGACTCTTCGCATTAGGATAAAAGTTTAAACAAAAAAATTTAAATAGCAGGCAACATAAATTTCTTAAAAATTTAAAGTTGAATAAAAAAAAAGAGAGCTCGTCTGACTCGCTGAACGTGGAGCGAGAAGAATTGGTCGTAAGTGGAGGGGATGGATTCCAGCGATTATCCCCACTCTCTGAATGTCTGACTTCCACTGTTTCTTCCACTGAAAATTGATCCTACTAACCCTAAGGTCCCCTCGCGCTACGTTACATATTGTGTGCTTGTATCCTTCAAACTGACAAAGCTGGTTGAAGTTGAATACAAACTTAATCAAAGAAAAACTATTTATTAAAAATTATTAATAATAATCTTCCTAAAACTTGTTTTTAAAGATTTATATAAAGAAATACGAAATTTCGAGTTTCCGATTTTAAACCTAAGCACTTTAAATAAAGATAGTTTGTTATATAATTTCCTTAAAATTAGATGGTATTAAAATTAAATTAGAAACATTACTTTGAACCTTGTTTA
The DNA here is from genome assembly GCA_010014905.2 of Druon quercuslanigerum. Taxonomy (NCBI): domain Eukaryota; kingdom Metazoa; phylum Arthropoda; class Insecta; order Hymenoptera; family Cynipidae; genus Druon; species Druon quercuslanigerum. The sequence goes on from JAAAKG020191930.1 coordinate 18,626, forward strand.
GTTAATTTTCCATAAAATAAATTTATTTAAAATCCGCTTGTAAACTATAACGTCAGAAATTATCGACATTCCCATTTATTTTCTTGCACGAAATCATAGTGCATAAGTTAAAGAGTATATCCATTAGGTTAAATTTGAAGTAAATTACAAATTTTTTTTTATAATTTCAGGCTCAGCTGTACCAAACAAATAACAAGGAAATTCAAAACACGGAGTTTGCCGACTTTTCGGAGAACCATAATATGTAGAAGCAGGAACGATTTCTCATTACTTTCGAACGAACAACCAGTTGTCTCTACGCCACTTATATATACCATATGCAGTTATAACTATAATATCAAAATATTACACAATGTTCCATTTGGTGGTGCTGATAGATTGCGTCAGTAATACTACTGAAAATGTCTTATATATACTCAGGGTTATTTTTAAAGGGTTGGTATCTGTCAAAACCTTTTATACATCAAATTAAATAGTTTTATACATATAAGATTTAAATAAAAAGAAAAAACATTAGAATATTCTATAAACATATTGAAAGTATTTAACCCATATAAGTATTGAAATTTTTCCATACAGCAGAATAGGAAAATAGTTGTACGTGTATGGGAATTTTCCCGTACCGTGTTAGTATTTTCCCATACTTCCACAAAGAAAAAAATCTACGCATTATAGTAAATTCGGCTATTCCTATTAAAGTACGAAACTTTAACGAGCAAAATTAGCCAAAAATTTTGGATATATTTGCTCGAATTAAAATAATTTTAGCATGCAGGCCGCTTTACTACTAAAGCCTAAAACGCGTAGTATTAGAGCTCGAGTGTATGTTTTGAAAGCCATATCGCCTTCCGAAAAAGCTTTAAATTGACCGTACCATAGTTGTCAGAAAACTTAATTTTTTTTTTGTTAAAATTTTTTTATTTTTTTATTTAGCAATTCATCGATTTCAGTAAAAATTTCATATTTGTGGGTATAAAATTCAACTGTTTATGCATGTGGATTTAACAAGATATATTTCTATTGAAATTTTATCTGCGTCGATGAGAGTTAATCTAATTCTTGAAATTTTTTTCAAATGAAGTCTTATTTCTTGGATTGAGAATTTAAATAAATTGCTAAAAATTCAAATTTTTTATTCAAAATTTAATTTATGTAAAGAAAGTTCGCTTTTTGGCTCAAAGGTTAATCAATTTAGGTGAACATTTTTTTTCATGTTTGAAACATTTTTATTTATTGAAAATTCGTCCTTTTGGTTGAAAATTAATTTTTTAAATATTAAATTTTATCTATTTGGTTTAAATATTAATTACTCTTTTTTCTTGAAAGCTTGATTATTTTGTTGAAAATTCCAGTAATATGTAAAAAGTTATATTTTGTGTCAGAAAAGCCTTTTTTTATAATAATTTTGAAAACTTTAAATTTGTATCGTGAAAATTTTTTAATTTTGTTTATAATAGATCCTGTGTTAAAAACAAAACAAGATTAAATTGCTGTTATTTTAATGTTAATGGGCAAGGTAAATGAGAAAATGGCCAAAGAAAAATAATATCTTACATAAAAAAATTTTGCATTAAAATAAACGAAAATGGGTTTAAAGTGTCTATAATGAAAAAAAAATTAAACAATACATCGTCCTTCCATAATATCAGTGATAAAAAAATATAATATAAAGTTAAAATAATTTTAAAAAAAATGATAAAGTTAAAAAAAGTTTTACTTAAAAAAATAGTGTTCTTTTCTTTCATTGAAACAAGTTTTCGAAAAATTGAAAAAAACTCATGGAATGATTTTTTTAAAATCTTTAAAAATGATAAAGATATTATTATAATTTTTTTTTGGATTCTACGCTAGGGTCAAACTTGGTACAAAAAATTCAACAAAATTCAAATAATGATTGATCTCACGAAATGATTTAGAAAAATTACTAAAACTTATTTAAATGTGAAAATATGAAACCAAAATATATTTTTGAAGAACATAACTTAAAAAAATTATATTCCTAAACTTTCTATATATTTTATATATATTCTATATATTCCTAATTTCAAAATTATTATTATTTATATGTTAGCTTAAAAAAACTTTTTAATACAAGTTTCGAAACAGAAATGTAAGCCTGTTTTTCCTTTTTTAACATTTTTACACCATAAAATTTTATTGACAACGATTTATTATGCAAATATATTTCCAATCTTAATTATTTTAATTCCAAACTAAAAAATCTGCTCGAAATTTCGCAATTTTCTAAATCTGTTTAAACGTTTAAAAATATTTTCATATATTATCTTGATATCATTTTTTCAAAATATGAAATCATTTACAATTTACCCGAAAATTTTATATTTTTAGAATTTATTCTCAAAGTGCCTAAAAATCTTTAAAATTCTACATTCTGCTTTAAATTATTTGAAATATTTTCAAATGTTTAATTATTTTTTTAAGTTTTTAAAAACTTCCAAGTATCTTTAAAAATAGTTCAAATTATTTGATAAAACGTTCAAAATTATATAAATTTCTTTAAAACCTTCAAGATAATTTTTTTTCGACAATATTTTAACATATAATATCAGTTTAAATATGCCTTGCTATTTAATTGTCCGAGATGAGAACTCATTACAAATTATGTTCGGAAAATAAAAAAAAAATTCAAAATGTTGAAACATTTCAAAATTTATCTATTAGCCTAGTTTTTTTAATTAATCAGAAATTTGTATTAATATTATATATGTTTAAAATTAATTCAAAGATTTTTAAACATTTTTAAAATCCGGAACAATTAAAAAAATGTGTGTGATAAGTTTATGAATTATATTGAATAATCATTTACAATTAAAATATTCACTTACATTCATAAAAGTGCAGCGCCAAACATAAGGGCTAATTTAGTAAATAGTAAAAAATATTCTCTGTAAAATGAATAAGTGAATAATTATTATTATAATAAGTTGAATAATTTCAATGATATATTTAGAAGATTCTTAAAAAGACTCTCTTTTTATGGCTTTTTGTCTACAATCTACGGAATGAAAAAAGTCAAAATACTAATTTTATTTATAATTATTTCAAATAATTATATGTAAGTATTTTTTAAATAATTTATTTTTGATTCCTTAACTTTAAGTTTTTATTACAAATTTGGATAACAAGGTTTTCCATTTTATTTCCTCATCAAAAATATTGTAAAAAAATTATTTAAAAAAAAATCAGCTGATGAAATAAAACAATTAGCAAATATATGATTGCTTCATATTATTTTGATGTTCTTTATGTTCAGTCAATAAAAAGGTAATTAAACATTTTAGTAAGTCTTACGCATAATTTTTTGATATTTATAGAGATTATGTTACAAATTGAAAGTGATTGTGTTATTATAGCTTGTTGAAGATAAAAAGAATATGAAATAAAGCTTGTAATTCATCAAAATTATTTTTTTTACTTAGAATATTAAGGGAATTTCGTAATAAATAGTATAGACCGATAAATTATAAGACTAACTTCAAACTTTAAATAAAAGCGACGAAGTTTTCACCAAATAGTTTAATTTCTAATCAAAAAGTTAAATTTTTATGACAAAAAGACAAGTTTTGTTAAAATCAATAATTAAAAATGTTAAACAACGCAGTTAAATTCTCAATTAAAGAACTAAATTTTTACAAGAAAAATTAATTTTTTTTGATAATTGAATTTTCAACGAGAAAAATAAATATTCAACAGACAAAAAAGTGATTTTTATTTAAAAAGTTCAGCTTTGAACCAAGTACAAACAACAAAATTGTTGAATATTTAAACAAAAAAGGCAAATCCTCTAGAAAACAGTGAAATTTGTTTTTAAATTTTAAATAATTTTTTTGATTCGAAAAATTAAGTTAAAAGATTTTTAAAATTTTGGAAGATGAATCTGCAACATTTTAAAGAAAATTTTAAAATTTTTCAGCATTTTAAACCATTTTAAAAAAAAATTTTAATCATTTTGAAATATATTCAGGAATATATAAATAATGGAAAATTTGAAATGATTTTAAACGAATAAAAACAATAGGTAGATTTTTAAAAAAATTTGAAATAAATTCGGAAGCTTTTTAGGGATTCTGAAAATTCAAGGAGTTCGTGGAAGTCAAGGAATTTATGGAATTCAAGAAATACGTAAAATTCAAGGAATTCATGGAATTCAAGAAATACGTAAAATTCATGAAATTTAAGAAATGCGTAGAATTCATTATATTCTAGGAATTAAAAGAATTTAAGGTATTCGTGGAAGTTAATTAATTCAAGGAATTTGTGGAATTTGAGGAATGTATGGAATTAGCGAATTTCAGAAAATATACGTGAATTCCGTGAATTCCATGTTTTTATTAATAATAATAATAATAAAAACATGGAATTCACGGAATTCACGTATTTCATGTATTTCACGGAATGCAAAAGATTCATAGAATTTTCAAAATTGAATTAAAGGATTTCGTGAAATTAAAGGACTTCGTAAGACTCAAGAAATTCTTGGAATTTATGGAATTCAAGGAGTTCTTGGAAGTCAAGGAATTCATGGAATTCAAGTAATACGTGAAATTCACGGAATTCAAAGAGTTCGTGGAATCTAAGGAATTTTTGAAATTCAGGGAATTGGAAAACAGGAATTTAAGGAATTCTTGGAAGTCAAAGTATTCAAGGAATTGATGGAATTCACGGAACTTACTCATTTAATAGATTTCACGAAGTTCACTGACAGACTTCACAGAACTCGTGGAATTCACGTAATGCCAGGATAAAAGGAATTTAAGGCATTTGCGGAATCCAAGGAATTCATGGAATTTACCAAATTCACGGAAGTCATGGAATTCACCAAATTGCGGAATTTATGGAATTCAAAGAATTTTGCGGATTTCATGGAACTCACGAAATTGAAGAAAATAAAGAAATTCATAGAATTCAAAAAATTCACAGGATTCACATAATTCATGGAATTTACGAAATTGTGGACTCCATAGAATACACGAAATTCGTGGAATTCATGCAATTTACGGGATTTATAGAATTAATGGGACTTATGGAAGGCATGAAATTCATGGAATTCACGGAATTCATCATATTTAAGAAGTTCCAAGAATTCCAGGTACTCATGAAATTCATAGAATAATTGAGATTAATTGAAATACAAGAAATAAAAGCAATTTACGGAAATAATTGAATTCACAGAATTTAAAGAATTAACCGAGGTCACGAAATATAAGGAATACCATGAATTCCTTATTCCAGCTTTACAAATGGAAATATCCTCAGATAGTAAAGTTGGAAGAAGTTAAAAAATCGAAGTTTTCATAAAATATGGTAAAATTCTGTAAAATAAAATAAAATCTTCAAAATTTTCTAAATTCTTTCTCGATATACTTGGAATTATTAGGTAACTTTTCAAATTTTCTCAAGAATTTTAGAAAAATCATATTCACAAAGATTTAAAATGTAGCTGATAATACTTACATGCGTACTCGCAGATCTAAAAATGTAATAGTTTATAAAATCATCGAATTTGACAATAAAACATTTTGAAAAGTTTTAAAATGGTTAAAATAATAATTAAAAAAATATATATTTTTTTATCAAATAAAAAAATTGTGTTTTATTTTTTTAAATTATTTAACTATTTATTAAATGTTCAGATTGGAAAATTTTATGAGTGAGGAACGTCACAGTTGGCAATTTTACATTTTAAGAAATGTTATAAAGTCAAAAAACGGCAACTTTTTATTTACAGAGATTATCTAAAATTTTACTAACGATTCATATCAATTTGAAGGATATTTAGGAATTCTCAAAGAAAGTGTGTGAAAGCGCCCTATATAGATAATAATTTATAATAGATAATCTTAATTAACTAGGAAACACACAATAAATGTTCAATTCTATTTTATTTTCTACCATATATTTTT
>JAAAKG020191941.1:0-24548 GCA_010014905.2 Druon quercuslanigerum
CCATGAATTAAAAAATTACTTATTTATAATAACGGGATTCCCAGTTGAGGTTGATGATATATGTCGGTAAGGTAGAACCCTCACATATCGACCGAGATGAGATTCGTGTCAGGGATCTGCATTACCGACCAATGGTAAAAATCTGAATTACCGACCGAGGGTTAGCCTGGAACAGAACCAGCTCGCCGGGTAAGTGGAGTGGTACAGACCGAGGGTAAAATCTGCATTACCGACCGAGGGTAAAAATCTGCATTACCGACTGAGGGTAAAAATCTGCATTACCGACCGAGGGTTAGCCTGGAACAGAACCAACTCGCCGGGTAAGTGGCGTGGTACCGACCGAGGGTAAAAATTTGCATTACCAACCGAGGGTAAAAATCTGCATTACCGACCAAAGGGAAAAATCTGCATTACCGACCGAGGGTTAGCCTGGAACAGAACCAGCTCGCCGGATAAGTCGCGTGACACTGTCATAGCTATACTACTAACGCGTAAATCTTTTGAACGTCAGAGAAGTTTTTTTAGTAAATTTTTTAAGTGCCACCAGGATTGGTAGTTACTTTCGCTAAATTTACTCCTTGCAGGCACTTCGTTGAATTCTGTGTTCCCATATTTTTTTGAGAAAAATTATTCAGATAGAGACATACTTATTGTAATTTACTTTTTTCATAATTATTAATAAATTGAGTACTTTAATGTATTTTCCTATCGGTTCTTGCATTTCTCAAAATTTGAGGCCGATATTTTATCTATAAAAAAATTTCGAACGTTCAAAAAATTTCGAGGCTCAGAAAACAGATATTTGTTCGGAAATCATTTTCAGTGAATTTTTTACCCAAATGAAGTACTTCAACGCAGTTTATTGTACTCTAATACATTCTCTAAAGTTTCAGCTCGATATTTTATTTTTTTCAAAGTTCTCATGTTAACAAAAAATGCAATGAACTGATAAAGTGAGGTCGGTAATATAGGTATTTCGCTGTGCCACATGCCCTTAAGCCCACTTTTTTGTGAAGCTGTGTTTTTTTTCAAAATCATATGTTGTCGGCATTACTCATCGGATGTTATTTTTTTACTTGCGTTTGGCTAGACCTTGTGTGGGTTAGATCATGGTCCGACCGGGAGTGCGCAGTTTCGGGGACCAGTCGCTCAACTACGGCTCTGGAATATTCACTGTGTGTTTTTGGGATACCAAGCTTGATTTTGACACATTACTTCCATAAAGGAGACCAGGGAGGCCATAAAACGTTTATAATATACTGAAATCAAATATTGTTGAAAGACACAAAAAAATTGAAAAAACTTACTCCTACTTTTTATTCATCTATTTTGAATACTTGGACGTGAAAATGCATGAATCTTTTATATATTTTAATTATCTACAATCTGATAATTTTTTATCACAATGATAATTTTTCTAAATTTAAAAAATTCACTATTGCGTCCAAGGTAACCCTGCTTCAAATGACGTATAGGATCCGATAGAGTCAGACACAAACCCGGATAAAGGTGTGGATAACCCACATCTGATTTTAGTCCGATCCTATGTGAATCTTTTTCGGTTCGTCAAATTTCAAGCGGAAAACTAGCGACTCTATGCGGATGTTCATCCGGATCACATATGGAAAATAGCTTTTTTATCTGGCCCTATCCGGGACTTTGTCAGAATTTATGTTAAAATACTTTTTTATTCTAAGACCAAGAACCGTTTTTTATCTGAATCGATCCGACTTTGAAACGAGCATTTAAAGAAGAAAATTAAATCGTTTTGACGACAGAATCTTATGTGACCCTATCCTGGACTTTTTCGGAATTTAAGTTAAAAGACTTTTTATCTAAGTTCCGCAATCGTTTTCTATCAGGTTCTATCCGGATTGGAAGCGAACATTGAAAACAGAAAATTAAATTATTTGGCCGACGGAATCTTATGCGACCCTATCCGGGACTTTGGGAATTTAAGTAAAAATACTCCTTTGTCATAAGTCCAAGAAGCGTTACCTGGATCGATCCGGCTTTGAAGCGGACATTGAAAATAGAAAAATGAATTAATTGGCTGGCGGAATCTTATGCGACCCTATCCGGAACTTTGCCGAAATTTTAGTTAGAAGACTTTTCATCTAAGTTCCGGAAACGTTTTTGTACCTGGTTGTATCCGGCTTGGGAGCAAACATTGAAAATAGAAAATTGAATTATTTTCTTTTCCGGAGTTTTAGTCAGCAGAAATGTCATCAAAGTCCAAGAACCGTTTTCTATCTGGTTCTATGCAGCTTCGAAGCGAACATCGAAGGCAAAAAATTGAATTATTCACCCGACGAAATCGTATGCGACTTTACTTGAAACCTTTTCGGAACTTAAGTAAAAAGACTTCTTATCTAAGTTCGAAAATGGTTTTCTATCCGGTGCTATACGGATTTGAGGCGAACATCGAATAAAAGAGATTGAATTATTCGCCTGAAGAAATCTTATTGGGCCCTATCTGGACATATGTCGGAACTTAAGTTAGAAGAATTTTCATCTAAGCTCAAAAATGGTTTTCTCTCCGGTTCTATACGGCTTTCAAGCGAAGATCGGATACAATAAATTGAATTATTTGCACGACGAAATCTTATGCGGCACTATCTGGAACTATGCTGGAACCCAAATCAGAAGACTCTTTTTATCTAAGTTCGAAAATGGTTTTCTATCTGGTAATATACGGCTTTGAAGCGAATATCGGGTACAAGAAATGAAACGATTCGCCCGACGAAATCTTATGCTGCTTTATCCGGAACTTTGTCGGAACTTAAGTTCTGTGTTTACCGCTATTTGAAAATCTATTCTCTGAATAGAAATTTTTTTAAATGAGATTTAGCCTTCGAAATTTTTGGTAGAAGTAAACGGTAGGTCTAATTTTAACTAAGGATGCTCTCTATGAATGGACGAAAAAAAATCTATTTGTAATTTGAGTATTCCTTAGTCATAAGGAAAGTCACGAAAAAACTACTGAAGAAGTTCAAAGTATATTCGCATCTATAAGAACAATGCCTGAAACACAAAAGTGCCACTCTTTCACAAACTCTTATGACTCAACGCTAGAACAGAAAAACTATTCCTTCTCTTCGCAGTTTGACGTTTTTCGAAAGAAAACTGTGCGACAAAGTACAAAAAGAGTATATGTACGATCAAGTGCAGTAATTACTCTACTCAATCATGGACGTAATAGGCGAGGGGACTCATACCAAAAAGCACCTCGAACTAATGAAGTTTGAAAATTACATTCGGCTTCAAATGTTAAAAATTCGAACCCCTGTATGTTGACAGCCCCTATTTCTGGAATTTCGTCATTTGGAAATTAAAAACGGTCCACGAGGACTAAAATTTATAGAACTTTTAAGAAAATCGAAGACAAAATATATGTTTAGGCGGGCACACTTGACAAATTTTACCACATATAATGCCTCCGAATGTCCTTGCATTGATTTGAGATATTTCTTAATGTTATTGTGCGATGGTCTAAATAAAAAGAAACTTTCATGTAATTCACCCTGTCGTAGATTCATAGATGTTGTCAGCTTTAATGTCATATCAGCTGTACGAGGAATCACTTTGAGACCGAGGCACTGCCGGGCTGGTCCCGCGATATATGAGTACAATCTAAAGCCCTTACCTTAAAAAAGTAAAGGGAGGAAGTGATATCTATTAAAATATAAAACTACACTTATAACCATTAAAGCACACCTATAAAACTACACCAAACTCTCGCTTTCAGTCCGGTGTCTGGGGTTGCCTTCAAATAGGCTTGTATGAATTCGGGGGGATCGAAACGTAAACAGTCAGGACCGCCTGAACCGTTTCCAAATGGAATGCATGCTATTGCGTAATATACTTGATTCAGTACTCGCGCTCTGCGACCCTTCCAAGACGACTGTCGCAACTGCTTTTACCCTACTGCCCTGAGAAACTGCGGAAGCCAGCAGTTTTAGTAAAGCCGAGAACGGGGTGACTGAAAGCGAATGTTTCATGTATTCTATTTTATAGAACAGCCTTTATAAAGGTACAATTTTCTTACTTGATCGTTCTAGTTTTATACCTCCTGTTTTAGAGTGAATTTCTTCTGAAATTCTTACGACGATGGCAACTTGTGTTATCTTTTTATGTTTTATCTCATTGCTGGTACAAATAAAAATAATACAGAGGCTCGGAAGGTATTTTTGCATGAACTCGCAGACTTCACACTTACAAAGTACAAATAATGAAATAAGGATTAACAGAGACGTAGGGCTTGAACAATTCACAGTGTAATGCTGATTATTCTGCAGAATTTCATAAACAGAAGAACGCACACGTTAGCATACGGTGTAGGATTTAAGCCATTCACTTTCTCATTTTGTTGATTTGCTATCATTATACAATAGTACGAAGTTTCGTGATTCGAAAACAGTATTTTTGATATTTACAGAGCGGATGAGCCCAGTTTGAAGCCGTGCACCTAGCCTAGGCTTGACTACCTCGTTGCGGAGAACGCCTTGAGGCTAGAGGTAAATTGGTTTTTTTCCGAAGGTCATTTAATGTGGCCTTAATTTTGTGCTACCATAAACTGTGGTATTACTTCTAAGGATATTAAGTTGATGTTTTGGTCCTATTACGTCTCGTTACCAGCTATGTACGTCTTTAACAAATTTTTAATTGTTCCGTGCATTCTCTGAAGCTCTATATTACTCTTTAGATGCAAAGAAGTTAATTTAATGCCCTTGGTTCTCACAAGGTTCTCGAATTTTTTAACCAATTAAGATAAAATGATAACTGTTTGCGATTGTTTCAATATTGTCATTGGTGTGAAAGCTGTGCAAATTTCCTTGTTACGCTCTTGAGCCCATCGGCAAGGGTCGTGCATTTTCGGACAGTCGGCCGAACCGTGTACCGCATTAGTCAGTCGCAATCTGTCCATCGAGAGATCCACAGTGCGAGGAAAATCGACACAACTATACGCACTACCGCTTTGGTGTCTTGTGAACGCTATGTGAATAAATGGAAAATTTATTAATCAATCGCTGGATCTCTTTTATTATCAAATCGACGAAAACGCTATAAACAATAACGCCTAGGTCAGTATAGTTAACATTTCATTTTGATGATTTGAAATTTTTTGTGGCATTTCAGACTTTGCGGTACACGTATATTAATGTTCGCGTCGTCTTTTGCGTCGATTTTATGTGACGCTAGACTTGTGCAGGGTAGCGGATCTTTTTGTAGTCAGACAATTTCGTGATAAGAGATAGCTATTTTATGCATCTGTTTTCTATGGAGATCTTCGAAATGTTCAAGCCTAAAATTTCCGTTTAATAATTTTAATGTTGCATTTAATTCCTCCTATGTAATGTAAGTTACATGTTTCTCTCGTTCTGGGCCAATATTAATAAACTCATAGTTTATCTTTTCATCACTTAATTACAATTCTGTTTCGGTTTCGTTAATAACGAGAATCGTAACTTGTGAGACACGGACATGGTTAATAGAATTTGGAATGTAGAGGTTGTCTTCTATGAGCATTTTTAATTCGGTTATTGGAAATTTTCCTAGTAAAATTACAAAGACATGTTATTTTTCTTGAAACTTAAGTTTGGTGACTTCTTTCGACCGGTGCTTATCATTCCTCATTCCATAAGACTAGCTGAGTTCTTAAGTAGAGGTGTTGGGTGATAAAATAAAGTTTGCCAAGTAGGTTTCATAAAAAATGTCTGTACAATAATGATAAGAAAAAACAAAATTCAAGAAGAGTGACGTTTTTAAGGAAATAACAAAAGAAAAGAAATATTCAATTATGTCCAATTTAAATAACATAAGACGGTGATAAAATGAGGCGAACAAGGTCATACACAAAAATAGAAGCTATATATAAGCTAACTACTAACCTAACAAGGTGACCGGGGACCTGTAAAATACATTAGAGACCAAAGGGAAAGAGGATCCGAAGTCGAGACAAAGAGGGAGGCATTACAGGTATTACAAAAGAAAAGCTAATAGGAATGTCTTCCTGCACAGAATGTGACATAGCAACTAAGGGGTGGCGTTAGAAATGTTGTATAACAAAAGAAAATAGGAAAAAGGGTTAAAGGTCAAATCAAGGTCGGGACGTTACTAGATAAAGGGTCGAAAGACGAATCACCAACAACTCACATTTTTAAAAATACTGCCCTCACATAATCGCAAATATCTGATTTCCTAATGGGGCACTAGAAAATTACACAAATCTCGCGGCGAAGAAAATAAACTATTTGGCACTCCATATTAAAAAAAGAAACTAGGCACTAAACATAGTGACCCAGCCAAGGGTTGACTCTAATAGAGAGGGGGAACCTGGCTAAATTCCAATAAAAATAAGAAGATAAGGATTTTAGTCCTACCATACGATGAGTGTTGATAGCCACATCGGTAATCTCCTACTCGAGCTTACAGATCGTACACTGAGAGACGATTTGTATAGCCAGCGCGCTTCGAGTGTGGCTGCTACGCCAAACATGGACGTAGCGATTTTACTGCGTTAACCGCTTGGTAGCCGTAATAAAAAAGAACGAGAAAGGGACAAGCGGCCCGTATGGTCAACGCGCTCTTAGATTGCACACTGGGTGTGCTTTTATAAGCGCGGCTAGCTAGAGGGTAATTGATGCGTATGAGACGGTATTGGCTAGCCTCTCCAAGTCGCTCGCTGGCGGCACAAATTTGCGCGGCCACTACGCTTTTTTCGAGCTACCTACTACCATAGCATGATGGCGCTGACGTTTCAACCTCTCTCTCAGTGTATGGACTAGAGACGTGCTCGGCGTGTCGATCACCGTGAGAGGGAACTTACGAAAAACGGGGGAAAGAAAGAGGGACTAACACACGGGAACCTAGGTGGGAGTCTCTGCAGTCAAGAGAGAGACGAATAATGCACACGCCGCTGGTCTTCCTCGCTGTTGTCGCTTCTCCTCACTTCCTACCTTCCTTCCCGCCGGTATACCATGTTTCTTAGGCGCGAATTCTTGCGTACCTGGAATCCGAGCCACCGGACTAGAGGTTGATAAGAGGAGCCTGACTCCTGGCTGATGATTGGCGAATGGGACCGTACGCTGCAGGGGGAAGGGGTCTCCACCAACCTTTAAGCGATACCGAGAAACATACTGACTTCAATGCCTGCGATATTTCTCGCAGTAGCTAATTTTGGCGGAAATGCCTGTCCACTGGCGGACTTTGTGGTAATTTCGCCCTGGGTTATTCTTGGGTTTATATTAGGAATAACCCTTAACGATAGAGACAAAATAAAAAGCAAATAATGAGCCATACGATAAACGGGTCTGAATTGACTATTTATTTAAAGATTTTATGCGCCTTGGATATTTAGATGTCCTTTAAGCCGAATGCAACGATACTGGAACCAGGATCAGCCTGATGGAAGTAATGGGAAGGTCTCTGGACAGTAGAATCCTCGCAAAAAAGAGGTGCAGCGAATCCTAATCGATGACGCCACGGGATAGAGAGATTGTTGAGCCCTCTCCCTCAAGACCGCAAAGTCCTCACGATATATACATATATGTGCAGGGTGTCTAAAAATTCCCGGTACGGTTAGATATATCCTCAGGTAAAATATTTTTTAAAAAATTGAAGGTCATTCCTGAAGTCAATTTCAACAAGGAATTTAATGGTGACCTTCATTTTGTCCTTTGAGTTCACCTTCATGACTTTTTGAAGGTCAAATTTGTTTTTTTTTAATGGAAACTCCCTTTTTTACATTTGCAATCGATAGAGCGGAAAATTCTACGTTCAGGTACGTACCCAAGTCGTAGGTCAAGTGTACCGCTCAAGGTCAGTCAGAGGTTATTTGAAATTAACAAAGTTTTCCAAGAGGTCAGTGTAACTTCTGAAGTTCATTTCAACGAGAAATTGATTGGTGAGCTCTGTATTGACCTCAGTGATAATCTTCAAGGTTTTTCGAAGCAGTTTACGTTTAAGTTTAGCATTACCCAGGAACAACAACGTGGACGTAGTAAATTCTGTTCCCTTTGGGGTGCTTGATTAACGTGAGTCCCCTTGCCTGTCACGTTTCGGGGTGCTTGATTAGCGTGAGTCCCCTTGCCTCTCACGTTTCGGGGTGCTTGATTAGCGTGAGTCCCTTTGCCTTTCACGTTTCGGGGTGCTTCATTAGCGTGAGTCCCCTTGCCTCTCACGCTTCAGTGAAGACGTTTGAACTAAAAACCTCGAGCTTCTTGACAAAAACCTATGCGATTGTAAAAATAAGTTACAGCATTACGAATCATCTCCCTATCAATCACAGTAGCCTGTTGCAGAATCCGATTCTGCAATTCGTCTAAGCTTTGGGGTTGCGTTGAGTATACTTTGCTGTTTAAATAACTCCAAAGAAAATAGCCGAGAGGCGTCAGATCAGGAAATCTAGCAGGCCACTCGATTTCACCCCTTCTTCCAATCCACCTTTGAGGGAACTGAGTATACAAATATGCTCGAATGTCCCTACTGTAAAGAGCCGCTGCTCCGTCCTGCTGGAACCAAATATTTTAAAAATTATCGCCTGTAATCTCCCTTATTCTTGGTACAATTTGTTTTCTTAGAAGTTCTTTATATGCACGGGCATTAAGATTACCATCAATATAGAAAGGGCCTATCAATGTATCATTCAAGAAGCCGGCCCAAACATTAATCTTTTGTGGATATTGTGTGTAACTCTCCAACATCCAATCAGGGTTTGTGTCGGACCTTGTACCAAATGAACTTTGTAAGGATGGAAATATTCGTATTGAAAACGGTATAGGGCTTATGGTATCTCCTTAGGTATTGACTTAGGTATCGAAAAAACGGTATAGGACTGTATAACTCTTTGGGGAGAAACAGAACTCTCACCAGAACACCTGGAACTTTTAATGAAACATTTCCATATGATTTTACAATATTCAAAACGCTGTAACCAAGATCAATACAGAGCTCATCAATGAATTTCTCATTGAAATTTACTTTAGGAATTGCACTGACCTCTTGGAAAACTTTGTTGATTTCAAATAACCTCTAACTGACCTTGAACATCAGAATTGACCTATGACTTCAAATCATCTTAAATTACTATTTTTAAAATATAAGCCATGGAGCGCCGAATTTGACTCGATCTGTCCCATTTTCGAACGGGTCTCAAGCCAGGCGGGAGACAAAAAAACAAAAATAAATCCAAAGCAAAGTTAAATCGGAAACTACGATTGAGCGTAGAACCAAAATCCCTGTGATTTGCCAGGTTTGAAACGAACATAGCAAAAATACTAACTGAAGAAAACCTTAAATTCGAAACTACTTGACTGGGTAGACTGAAGAAAATTCAAAGTAAATAAACTCAAACCGTAAATGAGGAAACAAGCAGGTACAAAAAAAATAAAGATTAAAACTAAGCTAAGGTTGGGAAGGGAGAAGTCAATGAATCTACTATTGGGTATAGAAGAATGACAAAAGTAATTTTATTAGGGATTAGGTAGAATACATAAGTGAATAAAAAAATGATGTGAAGAAAATGGACGAAGGAAAGATAAAGGGGTTAAGGGTAGCTAGGTGGGGGAACAAAAGGTTTCACGTCTTCTATATGGGCCTTGCCTATGATTGTAAGTTAAATCACAAAGCTCGTATACGGTGGGGGATGGTACCTTTGAAATTCTATACGGTCCTAAATAACGGGGGCATAATTTAGCTGAAATGTTTTTGATTTTTGAGCAGGAAATCCGGGACCGAGACAAGCCCAAATTTCCTTTATAAAATCTTATTTTCCTACGCCTTAGGTTTACGAATGCGTCGTCCAAATTTCTGATCACCCAGACTCACATAGACTGAATCTTGTGCATCCTCTCCTACTATGATTCTAGATGTCGAGGCTCTATTTCGAAGGTTGAGGAAGGCGGGGGACGATTTAAGAGACGTGTGGAATGCAGAATTATACGCGAATCGAAATTCTGAAAGATGTTCATCCCAATTACCTAGATCCTTCTCAATATAAGAGATGATCATAGTCTTTAAGACCCTATTTACCCTTTCTACCGGGTTCTCTTGGGGGTGGTAAGATGGACTGGTGGTATGAAAAATGTTGAATTCCTGAGGTAATTGTGGTAGGGTCCTCTTAACAAATTTAGTCCCATTATCTGTAACAAGTACTTGGGGTGTTCCCCAGCGATTAATAATATACTCACGAAATGCGGACTAAATCTTTTTACTCATCGCCGCGCGCAAGGGAATGATCTCCACCCACTTCGTGAAGAGATTCTGAATCACCAGAATGTACGGGAATCTGGATGTGGGTGGCTATTATTCCAGGGTTCTTCGACTATGCGATGTCCCATTAACCCTGCAGGTACCTTTTTCTCGACTTGGCACATCTGGCAGGTTGTACAATTGTTCACGTATCTATTTAAGTCCCTGTAATAACCGGGCCAATTGTACTTACGCGCGACTAGCGCATAGCTCTTTTAAGCTCCCAGACGGCCAGCTTGTGAGTCATCATGGGCTTCCAACAAAACGGACTCTTTTTCGTTATCTTATCTTTCTTTATCTTCTTTATTGCTCTTTCTTTCTTTCTTTATCCGGACAGTCAGATACGGCTTGAAATAGTCTGGTATACCAGGTCAGAATTGGGTCTTTGATTGAAATGATTTCTTCGATCAAGAGGGATTCAAACTTTTGAGGGAGAGCATCTGTAACGTGATGGGATGAACCTTTCCTATGGAGAATGTCAAAGTCATACTCAGACAAAGATAGTGACCATCTCGCTAGTCTACTAATAGGTTTCTTTAAATTGTGTAACCACCGAAGGCTACTATGGTCCGTTATCACCGTAAACTTATACCTAGGCTCGACTAGCATATGATATGACATTCTCTACACCGTCAGTGAATGCGTGTGGATGTAAAAGCTGTTTTATCTTTTGATTTTTGAACTGGTTGGAAGCCTTTGCGTAAATCTATTTCAGAAATGTATCCGGCGCTACGTAGTTTATCGAGCATGCCGTTCATTTGGAGTAGGGGGTACGCGTCTTTTTTAGTGACTTCGTTTACTTTTCGTAAGTCTAAACAAAACCGATAATCCCCGTCGGGCTTGATTGCCATTACTACTGGAGATGACCAAGCACTATTCGACGACTCTATTACGTCGTGGGCTCAGATCTTATCTACCTCAGTAACTATGGCTTCCATCAATTTCGGAGATCTCAGATAATTTCGTTGTTTAATAGGGAGATGGTTGCTTAAGTCGATTGTATGTTCTATCAAGTCAGTTAGTCCCGGTCTTTCAGTAGGTGTCGGTAAATCGCGTTCTAGAAAATCTTTATGTGAGTCAGTTCAGACATATTGCGAAAACAAACGGTACTGACTTTAAAATACTGATGGCTATTGGTTGTGTGTGACCTTGAAGTTCAATTGGGGCAAAAATTTCGCGAGAGACCAGTACTATCTGGCTATTGGCAACCTGAATACGACCTATTCTGTTAATTGTTTTTAGATTTAAGTTCTAGATAAGTTTTAGGCCGCCGGGTCCTACAAACGATCTAGAGGCACCACTATCAAATAAGGCCTCAATCTTTTGGTCCTGAATAGAGATATTTAAGTACAGCAGGAGCTGTGGGCCTAAGGGAGTGTACGGTATTTCCGTTTCTTTTACAAAAAGTTTGTTATTAAAATCAATAAAGGTTATTTCTATTTCCGCGAGGGTGTCCACTCCCGCGAAGTTATTAAAATTAAAATCATTGTTGAAATACTCTATTTCTACTAATTTGCTAACTGTACAATTTTTACATTTTTTCTCTTTATAGTACGCCCCAAGTTTACAGATGATTTTTCTGAATCCTTTAAAGATGCATTTTCCCCACAATATATCTTCCTTTTTAACTTCCCGAACATCTGGGACACTCTAATTTAGTAACGTCTCTTCGGTCACACCCATAGCAGAATCTATTTCTAGGTTTCGTGTAAGTAGTAAATCCATGAACAGGTTCACCACTGCTCCAACACTGAAACGGAGAGTAAAGACGTTGTGGAGGGTGCCAGACCTCTAAGGGGAAAGGGGCTTCGGTTTATGGGGGTTTATTTCGGGGCTTGCCTTGGGTTTGGGCTTACCTGCAGTTCTAGGGTTATTTTCTTTCTCCTTAGTAAGATATAGGTCGTCAGTTCTTCATACCCGAGTGACTTCAAATCCTCTTCTAAAAACGTAAGCCTTTCCCGAGGGTTTTCTGGGAGTCTGTTGGGCCTTCGTTAATTTGCGTCTTTGTACGCTAGGTCGGTAAGTAGGGATCGTTCTGGGACTGGGGGAGGCTTAAAGCTGCGAGCCACACGATAGCTCTTCTGAGCAACATTGTCGAGATACTCTAAGTGGACGAAGTATTCGATGTCGTTATGATGGATAACTAAATGCGACTTAGCAGCAAGTTCCTATGCGCATAGCTAACGTCTTCGGCTTCTGACATTCGGGGGCTTAAATTGTCAAACATGGCTCGCATGCATGTCAGGTAGTCAGAAACGGATTCCTTTTCGCTCTGAATTCTGAGATGAATCTCTTGCCTCAATTCGAACTGAAAGTCGGAGTCTCCGAACTGAACCTTGAAAGCTTGAAAGCAAAATGATCGAACGTTTGGCACAAATGTTTAGAACCACTAAACCAACTGAGAGCGATGCCCTGTAAAAGGAAGGAGATCACCCTCATCAAATTAGTGTCACTGACGGGTACTAGGTCGCGACCTTCCCCAATGCGCATAAAAAAGGCATCTAGGTCATCGTTACGCGTTCCGGAATATTTAATGTTCCACTTGCGCATGATTTGGTAGGTCCGCGCAGGGGTAGAAAGGGTTGTACTGTGACCATAATGTCGTAACGGGGTGCGAGAATAGAGTGGGGGAGCAAAAGTGTTATCTACATATTCACCCTCGTACGTGTGACCGGGTTCGAAGGGGAAGGTGTCAATATCATCTTGTAGAGGTCGATAGGATTCTTGAAAACGAGGTCGCGGATCCTAAAAAATAAACACCGGAACGCTGGGGGTTTCGTATACTCGAGCTGCGAGAATAAGGGCAGTGTTCGGAATCGACCACGGGGTCGGTGCATCGGTTACCACTTCGCTGTCGGGTAGTATAGGCAGTTTCGTTAAGGTCGGGCTCCCTTGCCAGAATAGGGTCACGACTCGCATTAGGTGATATGCTACCCGTGTTTTCGTACCAAGCTCGGCTATTGTCGTTAGGCACTGACTTCTGTTTATTCAATTGACCTTCGGAATACCCCGGTAATTGGCCAGCTTCGATAAGATTATCCAACATTTAGAAATAGGACGAACTTAATTCTGTTTGGGTCAAAACCTTAATTTTAATAACTTCTTCATCAGGAACTGAATACTTGAAGGGGTTTTCGGTCGGAGGGTCAGCTTTCTCGAGATTTTCCTAAAAGTGGTGGGGTGGGGAGGGGTCGAGGGGAGTAACCTTTGCGCGAAGCGCTTTCACCAATCGTTCTCGTAAGACCTTAAAATTTGCCGAAAAGGAGAGGACCCTATTTTCAAGTTCATTTACCAGCCCATCTTTGTCTAGGTTATAAACCCACGATACCAGTGTTTTGTCGTCCCTCATTTTATTTGGGGTTTATTATCCGGACTTTATTACGAATGACAGAATTTCAAAGACACTGCCCTTTAAATAATTTCTGGAAAAAGAGAGAATTGAATCTAATATTTTGTGGTGAATCACGAATTAAAATGAAATTTAGTTTGAACGATATTTAGAAATAATAGACTCTGTAAGAACGATAAAAATAAATTCATAAACACAGGTGTCCACAATAACAAAAATGTGAGATAGATAGCAAGGCGATCAATATATTTGTAAATACGGGTATCTGGAATGCTGACCAGAGGACTCTTCGCTTGAACAAAGTCTACTTATACATTTCGTGAAATAATATTTCCTAAATTCTCGAGTTAAATCAATCAAGGAAGGGAAACTTAAAATTCTAAAATTTGTAAATGTAAATAACTTCTAAAATATTCACATTTAAATTAGTAAATATATCTGTATACATGCATAAGCACCTACATGCATATACGCAAATACTATTAATATTTGTAAATTATGTTCCTCAATTATATTTCTCAATTTAATGGTAGAAAATGATTTTCAAAATTCCAGATTTCCCAAATTAAAACTCAACTAAAATCAAGAGGCTAATTTTATTCAAAAATAAAGACAATTCAAAACTCTGCAAATGTAAAATATTATCTCTAAATCTTTGTTCCAATTCTCTAAATAATGCTTCATAGATTTCTAATCCTAAATAATTTTCAGAATTCCAAAATCTACAAATAAAAAAACAAGGAAAACTTAAAACTCGAAATTTTATAAGTGTAAACCCTTTATGTAAATTCACATTTAAATTCTTCCAATAATATTCATCAATTGCAGGGGCAAAATCGATTTTCCAAAATTCAAAATCCTGTTAATTATACCTAAATACCTTTTTGGGAACTAAATTCACTTTAAAAATACAGAGAATTTTGAACTTTATACGCAACCAATTTATAAATATAAAATTTTTTTCCTCTATTATCGTTTTAATTTATGAAATGAAGCTTCTTAACGTATCCTGCTTAATTAATTTTCGAAATTTGCAAAAACTTCAAACAAATTCTTTTCAAATTTTCGAAACCTGAAAATTGAATTTTAAAATTTTAAAAATATAAAATTTTATTCACAAATTATTATTTGATGTTCTGAAATACAACTTCCTAATTTAATCTACTAAATTAATTTTCGAAATTTTCAAAATGTTCAAACAAACCATTTTCAAATTTTCGAAACCTGTAAAAAGAATTATAAATTTGATAAATGTAAAATTTTATTCATAAATTATTATTCAAGTTTATGAAATGATACTTTTAAATTCATCCTGATAAAATTATTTTTTGAAATTTTGAAAAACCTCAAATAAAATATGTCAGAATTTTCGAAGCTTTCGACTTATTAGGCGCATTCAACAGCATTGAAAAGCATTGATTCCATTCTATACCTCTAATCACTGAAAGAATTGTTTGGCATTGAACTGACACGGTCATTCAACTGCATTCAATGGCATCAAATTAATGGTATTAAAAAAGAAGCCACTTTAATGTCATATCATTTGTGTGAATTCAAAATGATTGGAATCAAAACTTTTAAATACCAGAAGCGCACTCGGACAAAAAAGGAATATGCTTAGATTTATAGGCATTAAAGTGTACAATTTTTTCAATGCCATATAATCTACTTGAATGCTCTCCTTTTTACATGGATATTTTGACCTGTTAATCTGTACCTGTAATGTTTACCTGTAAAGAGGTAAAAATTAACTTAAAGTAATTTTGTTCAAAGTCGCTTTGACGTTCTGCTAGCGTGACTACTACTTTATTTAAACGAATGAACAGAGAGTCGCAAAGGATGGGAGAGAACTGAAAGCTGGGACTGAGCGTGGTAATATATGTCTTTTGTTAAACTAAACTAGACTGGGAAGTTATGGTGCTGTGGCATACCCTGCGATCTCGAGTATTCCTCTGTGTTTACTCATGTTGGAGAGGATTAATATAAAGATTCTATCGAAAACCAAAGTTACGCCCGAAGACAGAGTTCTGGATCTGTTTTCGGAAAATGTGGGGGGAAAACTGAAAATTAATATAACCACTAAATGTTTCCCTTCCATTCTGGATTTTACGCAGATCAATCTTTACCGCGCTAAAGGAGCGTCATCTTCAAAATTGTAATTATTTAAACAGGTTCAATTTCTTTCCATATTTCTATCTCAATTTCTATCCAAATTATTAAAATTCGATAAAGGTTCATTTTTATAACACTTCTTTAATCTTCAAACATTGTAATTATTTTTAAAAAATTTCATAAGTGGCTATTTTTTAAAGAAAAGTTTGAATTTCTTTACAAATTTCCAAAATCTAAATGGGCTACTTTTCCAGATTTCTAAAAAATCCTTTGTACGATATTTGGCAAGTTGACAATAATTATAACGTATTTCAAAAATTTTTATAAAGATATTTAGGGTTCGGATACTTCACAACGAATGGGTATGATTTGTTTATGTAGTCAACGAAGAATGTCTACACGATGACACATTTCTATGTTGCTTTTTTAATTTAGAAGGCCTATTAATTCTTTAAACGATTTAGATTAAAAATTAGGAATTTGGCATTTTTTCTACGAATAACCGCAAGTTTTTTACAGAATTAACTAAGAATATCATTCTGATTTTTTTTCTAGAATGCTTTGAATTTATACAGAAATATATTAATTATTTAAACTATTTGGATTAAAAAATTGAGAGTTTTGCCTTCTTTCTACGAGTCAATTTGTTTTTAAAGTTAACTAAGAATGTGTATCCGATGAGTCATACCTATGTTGCTTTGCAAACTTATAAAGACTATTAGATATTTAAACTGTTTCTATGAAAAATTAGGAGCTTTTCTGTCCTTCTTCGAGTCAATTGTTTTACAAAGTCAACTAAGAATGTCTATTCAATAACTTTCTTCTATGTTTCATTGGAAAATTTGCAAATGCTATTAATTATTTACAAAATTTTAATTAGAAAATTAAGAGCATGGTATTTTTTAACGAATAAGCTCAATTTTGTACAGAATTCACTAAGAATATCTTCCCGACGATTTTGTTTCTTTGTTGCTTTGCGAATTTAAAAGAACTATTACTTATTTAAACTATTTCGATTAAAAAATTAAGAGTTTGGCCTTTTTTCTACGAGTCAATTTGTTTTCGAAGTCAACTAAGAATGTCTATCCGATGATTCTGATCTATGTTGCTTTATAAATTTACAAAAAATTTTAAATACTTAAACAATTTACATTATAAATTATGAGTTTGGTTCTTTTCCTACGGGTGAGCTCAATTTCATTACATAATTAACTAAGAATAACATTCCGACTTTTTTCTAGCATGCTTTGCAAATTTACAGTTGAATTCCATTATTTATTCAATTAACATTATTGGAACAAAACTCCAGCAAACAAAATGACTCTACGCGTCAATTTGTTTACGGGTTCAACTAAGAATGACTATTCAATGACTTTTTTTCTATTTCTTGGTAAATTTACAAGAACGATCAGTTATTAAAACAATTTTGATGGAAAAGTTAAGAGTTTAGCTGTTTTTTTACAAGTCAAATGGTTAAGGAGTCTGCTAAGAATTAGTATTCAATAAATTTGATCTATTTGGCTTCGTAAATTGAAAAGTACTATTAATTATGTAAACCTTTGTGACATGTTTATTAAATTTAATGGGAGAAAATTACTTACGTTCGCAAATGGCAGCCAATGGGTTATGAGATCGAAATACTCGGAAAATTGTGTAGAGAAAGACGCCACTAATATCGGGTGCTTAGCGCCAGGCACCTGTGCAGGCGCCACTAGGTGTAAAATTAAAACAAGAAAAATTTAAGTTTAAATCTGGTATTAGTTAGACTAGCTCAAAAAGGACAGTGATTTCCTTGGGGGCGAACACTGAGCAAGTTCGATCGGAAATTTTATTTAGATTTAAAAATTTAAGAAAATTGTACTAAACACAAAAAGAAAGAAACGCGGAAAAGACTTAAATATAATAACAACGAAAATTGGATTACGTAAATTCTAACGATATGGTTGGTAAAGGCTTACAGACTAAAATAAATGTACACGTAAGAAAACAGCATAAAACCAAGAAAATATAGGAGGCAAAAGGGGTTCAATGGAAAAAGAATGAAATAAGGTAACACCAACCTGAGTTCAATCAGGAGCTTTAACACACACAAAAATGAGTTACTCCAATAAAACTGTATCTTGGGGTTTCGTGATTAAAATGTTGATCAAAAGTCTGCTGTAGCTGTGACCAATCCCAAACCCCACACTCCCGTGACTACTCAGGGACAAAAAGCCACCGCAATGGGGGACAGTCCCAAATCCATTAATAATACCACTTGGTGTTGTGGAAGTTCCATGGAAAGGTAGGGTTTTCCGACCAGACAGAATTCCCTTTCCGCTTGCAAACACCAGAAGTACCAAAGCCAATTTCTGGGAGAGGAGAATTGATCAACCCGAAAGATTCCCTCCCCAACCTGTGTGGATTTCATGGGTCGGGACGGATCCTCCGGACGAACAACTCCCCTTCCCTTGCGCAGAACTCCCTTGAGAACCGGGTCCACGGCCGACGAGGACAGATTCCCGGGTTGCCACATTCCCCGAACACGTCCTAGACGTCCCCGAGAAAGGGACTCTACACCCTCAGATGGCGAGTTAATCGGACGGACAAAGCCCCTTCCCCTTCAAATACCACTTTGGACACTGGCCTTCTATAGAGGGGTGCAGCCTGCCAGTCCCAAGTGGATTCACCATTAAGTTCTGCAAAACCCCTTCCACATCCAATAGTAGGGGTGGCGGGGTAAGACGTCCCAAAATCAATCAAATCTCCTAGGCCCGACTGAGGCCTATTTCGCCCTTTCTCGGATTCTATTACTTCTGCTGATACCTGCGGGTGAGATAAGTCCTCTTACGAAGTCTTTCTTTTTTGGCGGGGCCTGAACTTGCAGGCTCTTCAATGATTGGCGGTTTTCTTCGCGGCCTTCCTCTTTGACGCGGGTGATTGGATTCCCTTCGGTAGGTCACGAGGTTCCATTCCCTGGGTTCCCGTGAATTCAGGGATGATTAGCTTCACCACGGGGTCTTTATGGGGTGCCCTTGTCCCTCTTTTCTTCAGGACATTCTTTTTCATCCTTACTGAAAGGATGAAATAGTCCTATCCTCCAACTCTTCCGCGGGCAACGGTTTAATTTCTGGGATCCCCTCTTTCTGTCTTTGAAACGAACTAGCCAACCTCGACTCTCTACCAAGGTTCAAGAATGCTTGCGATACTCGATACTCGCAAACCGAATGTGGAGGGATGGTGGAATGGCGAATACCAAGCTGATTTGTAACCTTTGGTATAAGAGGTTTGGCAAACTCAGTGCAGTTGTCCGTGAACAAAACCTCAGGGTTCCCCCACCTACAAACTACGCAATCCTTAAAAGCCTTCTAAACAATGACGCCATTAGCTTTTCTTAATGGTACACATTCGACCCATTCTGTAACAATATCCTGGAAAATGAGTAGATATGAATGACGGGCACGACTAGGTGGAAAAGAACGCATAATGTCAGCCTCAACGACCATCTATGGTTGTTGAATCACGCGTTTTCCCATTAGATCCACTAGACTAGATTGTTCAACATTGAGTTTTTGGCAAGCAGAGCAGGATCTAACATAAAAGACAACATCTCTTAACATTCCTGGCCAATAACTTTTTTTTTCGTTTTTTGTCTGCTATTTTGTCATTTTTTGACATAATTTTAAAAAACTTATAAGGAACATAGACATTGTCATACTGAAGTTAAAACTTTTTGACTTTTTGGTTTCAGATAACCTTGCTCCGAGATTTTATCAACAAGCCGGACCTACCTTCTTTTCGAGGCGTTGCGTTCGACTGAGATTTTCAAGAAAAAAACTGTGTAAAATAAATAAAAAATATTGTTTATTGTATTTTAAGAGAGCATTTACTAAGCCAAATAAATCGTACATCATAATATTTATAAATGATCTAAAAAAACGCGAAAATAGCGTTTATTTCAAAGAGAGTTAATAGGTAGACCCCTAACTAACTAACTAGCCTGACTAACCCTACGAATAATGTCGTTATTATGTGACTAAAAGCTAATCTGTTCAGACGCATCATCGGAGTTCAGACTGTTTAAATCTAAAACAATCCTATTCCCTTCATAGGAGTGCCAGAATCTGCCTTCAATTCTCGAAATTCTCTCCTTGTACCTTCCTTAACTTGGAGGTAAAAAATCTCTGCGAAGTCATGACCTATGACCTAAGATGACTTCACAATCGAAAGTTAGAGGGAAACAAAGTGGCATTCGATGCTTATAACCTAAAAACTGCACTGACATGTCCGCAGTTCCTAATAATTCCTCTGTTGCTCCATTCGGATAAACAACACCTGAGGCCATAATTTCCTATTGCTCGTCTACCTACATACACATAGCACGCACCGGGGTCAAAAAGCCCTTTTAAGTTATGACCGTTTACAAATACCTCAATATGTAACCGTATATTACGAAATAAGGGACAAATCTGCCCACGAAACTTACTGTTAATACAATAACACACAGTGATCCTTCCGAATAAGGAGGGAAATTTAATCCGTTCATTGTCCGTCCATAATCGATTCCCTGATTTGAGAAATAATTTACACAACAAGCAGCTTTAGTAACATTCGGTTTATTGCAGATGTGACAAAAAGTCTCTTTCGACTTATTACAAGCCCTGAAGAAATGTCTTAACTCATTACAATTCCAGCACCCCGATCGCCTAACAGCTTTATGTGCCTGATTTTAAGCAACAGCTGCTGGCACCTGAGACTGAGAATTTTAATGCACCTGCAGATTTGAGACCGCTGGTGCAGCCATGGTACTCTGTTGTGCGAGGAAAGTATTTCCGGGCACAACAGCTTTCAGAGTAGTAAAACGTAGGGGTGGAGGTGGAGAATTTTGGTAAAGGTCATGGGATACCCCAAAGGCATTCCTACAAACATTGATGGAGGATGATACCACGGAAACCGTTCGGGAAAAGTCGAAATTGCACAAGTACTGACAGCTTGGTTTTGCTGAGAAGTTTGTTCCTCTTGATTTCTGTAACGGTTACGGTTCTTGGACTACCCAGCTTCTTGGGAATTTTGTAAGTCAGGATGGTTGGTAGATGAACAGGTGGTTGGACCAAGGAGGGCTGCCACTAGTTCACCAGTATTAGCCGCTACTGACTTAACTGATAAAATATTATTTGTCTAGTCAAACTCGGGAAGTAAACTACTATTCGTTGAAGGAGGGGGTACATAGTAATTATCCATACCCTTAGATGATTAAAAAAGTTCTCCTCTTATTTCAAGTTAGTCGAAATCTGCGAAATCGCTCCGAGGTATGGCCTTCCTATCCCGCGGGTGCTAATTGGAATAAGCTTGCTTGAGTTGTTCTAACATGTATACTAGCGGTCAGAAAAACTTGAACAACGCCCTAATGTTTTGCAAATAATCCTCTATGGGTTTTCGTCAAGACAAAGCCTGTACAATGTTAAAGCACCATGTGTGAGGAGACTGGGCATTGCTGCAAGTATCTGACTATCAGTCAAACCTCTACCCAATCGATACTCGCTGAACCTTTTTAAAAACTCTTCCTAGCTCCACTAAAGAAAAGATTCCATTTCCGGACCACTTATAAAATAGTTGGGCCGCGCATAACCGCCTGACTCAAACTCATGTTGGGATCAGTAGAAAAATTGAAAGGTTAGGCTCGATGAAATTGAAGAGGCAGTTCCGGATGATGAGCCCCCTCCACAAAACCGTTGAATTAATTAATTGTCGGAAAGGACTATTATAATTTACCATCAAGTTTTCTGGTTCTCACAGAGGCTTATGATACGAACTAACTGAAGAATCCGAGGGATTGTGTAATCTGGGATTGGGTAGATAGACTTCAATCAAATTACCGGAATAAGAATTAGGTGGCAGGTTGGCTCGATAACTGGAGCCTTTACTAGCCCCATTATTTACACTAGGAAAGTCTAAAGGGTGTAAGGTCGATCTGCTGAGGGAAATCTGAAGAACCCTGGAATGAAATGCAAAACTACGTGTCTGAGGATGATTTACACTAATCAAGGGCTCGGCGAAATTAACCGAGGGCGTAGTAATAGTCGCAGACCTCATCAAGCCGGACTCCTGTTATATCTCACTTACAGTTGGAGCCATGGGCCGTGTGGTTTGAAAATAAAACGTTGGCCTACTTCCAGATGCAACTCCCGTACTCAATGGTAAGGGCACACTCAATTGTGGAGAGTTAACGTCCATACGGGAAGTTATCGGAGTATCTATAAAGTTCATAGGCCCAATCGAATTCCCTTTAAATTTATATTATAACGGATTATGCGATACGTGCGTTCATCCGCATTTCCCTCAGTACTTAAACCAAAACTTACTAGAACCTTATCCACCTCGGCCTTCGCTAAGCCACTCACCCAAGTAATAACCCGATCGGTTGTGTCGGACCATATTCATGATAATTCTTGATTAGAATCCTCCATTTTAATTAAAATGAAGAACCAATAGTAATCATCAGTAAAAAAAAAGATTCAATCAGTTGTTATTGAAAATAAACAGCTATAAACAATTTATTTGACCTGAATATATTAGGGCAACCGAGACTTGAAGATTAAATAACAATAAAAAGTGCAAAAGTTTTCAATATTGCTAATATTCGAATAAATATCAATAAAATCATAAAAGTCGAGTTACGTTCACTAGGAACACATTTACTTCGACAATTCTTAAAACCAGTGAAAATTCCTCGAATTTCCGAAAATATTTCACATTAAAAATATTAACATTTCTATAAAATACCAAATTATTCTTTAAAATACGAGAACATTAGATTATTGGTAAATTTCCGTAAAATTCTCAAAATTACCGAAAATTTTCGACAAATTACCGATCACTTTGTCGACCTCGACTCCGTAATATAAACGTAAAAAGATTAGAACCCGATAGCATCACATTAAACCTCACATAAATATGGTGAAACGCATAAAATTATCCACCATATAGAGATGAAACATAATAAAATTTGTAAAAGTTTCAATCAGAGACACTAAACAACATTTTTTACTGAGAATGATAGAATGAAATCAGGCATAACTAGTAAAAAGTCAAGACTGGAAGTTGCAGGATCATTCTCAAGGGTACCTAATTTCGGAGTCTGTTCTAAACTGTGAGGAATGTAGCACAAAAGTGGGGCTAAGAAAACAGGTTAGCCAAATCTGCAAGCGCAGATGCTATCTAATCCTAAATTTCTAAATGGTGTCGGCTATTGTTCAAAAGCCCATCAGGACTTAGGCCAGATAAGTTTGACACTGTAATAAGTAGAAATACAACTTGATAAATCGAAGATAATAAGGAGAACCAAATTCTAAAGGTTAATAGGAGTGTTTAGAGCCTTTAAATGATCTTCCCCAATATACCTTAACTCAAGCCTAAATAATAAATTTGCGGATAGGCTGTATACAATACTATATCACAAATACTCGGATAACGGTACATATTGCAACAAAGAGTTTGGTCTTTTTTTAACATATAAGCTCCATTTTTGAAAAATAAACTAAAGATATCTTTCCGATGACTTTTTCTCTGCGATGCTATGCAAATATACAGAAATGTATTAATTATTTAAACTATTTTGATTGAAAAATTAAGAATTTCTTCTTATTTCTTTGAATTAGTTTGTTCACAAAGTCGACTAAGATTGCACACCCCATGACTCTTTTCTATGTTGGCTTGTAAATTTACAAAACATATTAATTATTAAAACAACTTCGTTTGAAAAATTAAGAGTTTAGTGTTCTTTCTACGAATAAGCTCTGTTTTTTACAGAATGATCTAAGAATAGCTTTTCGATGATTTTTTTCTATTATGCGTTGCAAATGTACAAAAATATTTCAATTATTTAAACTATTTTGAATAAAAAATTAGGAGTTTCGCCTTTTTTCTACAAGCCAATTAGTTTTTGAAGTTAACTAAGAATGTATGTCCGATAAGTCTTATCTACGTTGCCTTGTAAATTTAAAAGAACTATTAATTATTTAAATAACTTCGATTAAATATAAAGAGTTTGGCTATTTTTCTACGAAACAATTGGTTTAAGGAGTCAACAAAGAAGACTATTTAATGACTGTTTCCTTTGTTTCTTTGTAAAATTAGAAAAACAATTGGTTATTTAAACAATTTCTACAGAAAAATTAAGAGTTTGGCTGTTTTTCTACGAGACAATTGGTTTACGGAGTATACTTAGAATGAAAATTCCATGACTTGCTTCTTTGTTGCTTTGTAAATTTACGAAAAATATTGAATATTGAAACAATTTCCATCAAAAAAATAAGAGTTTGGCTTTTCTTCTACAAGTCAATTGGTTTACGGGGTCTATTCTATATTACGTTGTAAATTTTTGAGTGCTATTAATTATTTAAACAACTTACAACTAATATTAATAGTTTGGTCTTTCTTCTACGAATAAACTTAATTTTGTACAGAATGAACTAAGAATTTTTTTCTAGTGATTTTGTTTCTATGTTGCTTTGCAAATTTAAAAGAACTACTGGTTATTTAAACAATTTCGATTAAAAATTAAAAGTTGGGACAGGTGTTAAGAAGATTTTACGGAGTTTGTGTGGAAGGCGTGAGTGGAGTCGGACGGTGGAAGCCTAGGAGGTAAGTAGGGCCGTTAGGGACTAGTTGGCAAGGAAGCGGGGTAGTTTTGTGGTCTTCATAATGGAAAAGGGTGATTCTCGTAGTGCTGGTGATGGTTGAGGGAGAGAAACGACCGAAGAGCTGGAGATAGTCAGCAAGAGTCAGTGTCTCCAGAACGTGGGATTTTTCGGCCCCCACCACTCTCCCATATGGGAGCAATTCATTCAAACGCAGC
>JAAAKG020191952.1:0-24545 GCA_010014905.2 Druon quercuslanigerum
GCACACGATATTTAAAATGTTTTGAAAACGTTCCAAAAACATTTCAGGAAAGATTTCTGTGTCACAAGTTCCAAAAGTATCGTAAAACGTGTAAAATTGTGCATTAAGAATATATTCTTGGCGCCTAAGTTGGAAATATTCTTAAACTTAATGGGAAATTTCCTAAATTAAACAAGAATATATATTCTCAAGATAAGAGGGCCTACATCTGACATTAAGAATATATTCTTGGCGCCTATTCAGGTTTCAAATATTCTTAAAATTCGTGGGATATTCTTGAAATAAGAGTATTGTTTTTTCGGTGTAGATTCTAATCGCGGGAAGGATATGAAATGCTTGGATAGGCTGTTCATAAATTTACCATCTAGGAAATATAACGTATTCGAAAACTAGTTATGAGAGATGTGAAAATTTATTTATTAACATTTAATAAACTTGATTATTCTGCAAGAAACGTGTGCCATAAAATATATTTTTCTCGTGACCTTTCTGGAATCTTATGCAATAGTAAAACGTTTTGCCTGTCATTATATAACTAATCGGGAAGTATGCAATTGAGGTGATTTGACACTTTTGAATATTATGTATATTATATATAGAACAGTTTATATTTAGCTGACATTTCTAAATTGCTTAACACGCTATTTCAAAGACTTTCAACCCCTACCCTTATTTGTCAGAGATTATCAATCATCACACAAAGCTTGTATCCCTAGGGCGACATCACAAATAGGACCGCTTCCTCCTTTACGTCCAAATTCTTTCCTCGATTGCATTTGATAAACAACTAAAATGAAACATAAAATATACTCTCATAATATTTTAACAGAGTACAGCCCAAAATGCTCTCAAAGTAGCGGGGAAAGAGGCTGATTTTTCAAGAAAATAAAAGTATTTTTTTAAATAAACTGATTTATACATTCTATGTTGAATTTAATAGAAAAGGAATAAGATATTTAATTAGAAATATGTAGCATTTAAAAAAAGTTGAATTTTCAACGAAAAAGTTGAGTTTTATAGATAAAAATCGCATTTTTTACAAAACAGTTTAATTTGGAACCCCAAAAAGATGTTTTTCAACCAAATAGTTGAATTTTTAAGAAACAAATTAAAATAGTTAAATTTTTATCCTGATAGTTGAAGTTCAACAAAAAAGATAAATTTTCAACCAGGAACTTTTGTACGCAAAAGATTATTTTTCAATTCATACGGACAAAATCGAAAAAGACGAATTTGCAGCAAAACAGTTGAACTTTCGTAAAAAGATGTAACTGTATAGTTGAATTTTCAGCCAAATAATTTAATACTCGACAAAATTCTTTTTAGCTGTAAAGTGGCATTTTTAACAAAATAACTATAATATCGAAAAACATTTTGGCAAAATAGTACAACTTTTAACAACAACAGCAAAATTATCAATCAAATAATTACATTCAAAATCAAATTGTCAAACTTTTAGTCGAAAGGGGCGAATCATAAGCAAAATGGTTGAATTTCCAAACAACTTAATTTTCAGCCAAATGGTCGAATTTTTAAACAAAATACATTAAACTTCAACCCAAAAAATTTCAATTTTCAAGACAAGAAGACAAATTTTTTAAATACATTGTAATTTTCAATTAAAAAGAAAAACAGTAGAAGTTAAGCATGAAAGATGAATTCTGAACCAAGTATAACAGTTGATATTTCAAGAAAAAAGACTTTAAATAAAAAGAAGTTTATTTGTACCATCCAAGACGAATTTGTAACAAGTTCGTCTAATTATTAATCAAAACAGATCAATTCTTAATCAAACAATTGCACTTTTAACCAAAAAAAAAATGAATTGTCTACCAAAATGTTAATCAAGAAAGATTTTTCATTCAAGAGAGAAAAAATGTCGACCAAATTAAAGAATTTTTATGCCAAAATGGCGTATTCTTAAAAAAAATAGTTGAATATTATATCCGTGATTATAAATTTTCAACTAAAACTTTCTTTTTTAACAAATTGTTGAATTTTCTACCAAAAGAATAGAATTTTCACCCAGAAAACCGAGCTTTCAGAAAAACAGTTACATTTTAAACAACAACGATCAATTTTGAAGCAAAGTTGAATAGTAAATTTTCATTTAAAAAAACTATTTTTAAAAACATAAAAAAACGAATTTTCGTAATACAGTTAAATTTTCAACCAACCATATAAAACTTTCAACTAATAAAATTAGTTTGCACCTTTTTGTTCAAGTTTCAATCAAGTATTCAAATTCTTAAAAAGATCAATTTTCTATCAAACCAAACAAATTCAAAGCGAAATGAATCAATCTTTAATCATGAAAATGAAATTAATATGAATTTTTAATGAAAAATTTTATAGTTTAGTTTTTAAGTACAAAAGATTAATTTTTAACTGGAAAAAGAATACGTAGTTAAATTTTTATTTTATTAAACTAATTTTCAACTTAACGTCGTAAAATTCCAAACAAAATAGTAAAATATTCTATTAAATGGTATAGAATTTAAAACCAGAAGAATTTTCAATTAAAAATAATTAACTTTCAAGGATCAATTCTTTTTCTTATTGGGTTCTATTAATTCAGTTGACATTTAAGCTAAAAATAAGAAAAAGGAGAGGTTTCTTGGAAACAAGGGCAAACAGAGGACTTTATTAAAAAATGAGATAAAGAGAGAAATCGGATAAAGACTGTGAAGTCGGTATTTGGATGCTTTATTTGTGAAATGAAATTACGAATTCTAATAGTTTCAAGCATTTAAAAAAATTGGCATTTACATTTATATTTTCCATGTTTTGGGTTAAGCTTTCCCTCTGCTTCACAAATCTGTGAATCCCCTTTTCCCCTGGCAGTGTGACATAGTTTTTGAATTTAATTTTACCTATTTAGTCTATTAATAATTTTTATTTAATTCAACCTCATTCACTATAATTATTACCAAAATAGTAAATTTTATTAAAAGGCTATTCCACAAACAAACCACGAAAACAAAACATCAAGATTGGGTCAACTTCGTCCCCAAGGTGATCCCGAAGGGATCTTATAAGAAAATTATAGCCTTGCATCCTACATGAAAATCAATACAACTTCATGGTGTTTGCCCGACGCATGATTTTACCTTCTCGCTCATTTCCAGGTTTTCTTTCTGGAACATTTCGTTCGAAAAGAAAAAACTGGGTCATCGATTACCTCTCTTTTTTGATAATTCAGGGATCACAGCGCAAAAGAAGCTTAAAAAGCAGGAACAGTGTGATTTTTTTACGAAATAGGGGAAAAATGTGGGAAAAATTAAACATTTCTTTTTACATGCCAAAAAGAACAACTTTTAAAAAAGCGTATATTTTCAAATAATTTTAAATGTTTATTGCCCTTAAAGTTTAAAATCTTTCTCATGAACATTTCTATTCAAGCTTTGTGAATGTCAATTAAAAACTACATTCTTCAGTAGAGTGAAGCAAAAATTCTAAAAATAATCGAATCATTTGAGCAGAGGGATAACAAAAATCCAAAACATCGTAAATGACGAAAAAAGTTTTTTTTTTCGAAAAATAAAATGTTTCTTTCGTTCAAGCTGAACAAATTCCAGGTTCGACGTATTCATATTTTTGTAAATGTGTGGATGTGACTCAATCAAAAAATTGTTATCGAGCCCAAAATTTATTTCTAAATTTTATAATTTCTTATTATTGTATGCTAGTAAGAGCTGTAACTATAACAAATTCGTTATAATTTTTAAACCAATATGAAATATTTTGAATCTGAAATCGTTCAATTTCGGGATTGACATTTTTTTTCACTTTTTTCGAATACCAATCCACAAGTATTTTTCCCTCAGCTCAAACGATTTGATTTATTTTAGCATTTTCACTTCAGCCTACTCTTCAGTGCTCTTAAAATCAAATTAAAAATTGCTCATGTAGGTATTTTACTTTGTACATTTTAACTAAAAAGTAAAACCTTCTAATACTTATTGAAAAAGTTCTACACAATATTTTGTCACTGCCCCAACATTATAGTGGATAACAATTTTTTTAAGAGTATTTTTTTAAGGGTTCAGAACTTGAAACGTGCACCTTACTTATTCATAAATAATTTATTTAGGTGCTATAATTGTTTTAATTATTATTCAATAATAGATAAACTTAGTAATTTCAGAGAATTTTCCGCGTAATTCAAATATTGTACTTTCAAATATCGTATATTTACAGAGAAAATGGGAAAGAGGGCATAATTAAATATTACTTTCCCACACAAACACACACACACACACATATACATAAAGCAATTTTTCTCATTAATTTGTTCAAAACAGATAAACAATTATTACTAGTTACTCATAAATGTAAGACAAAATTTATTAAAGGAAATTATACTGATTTCAAACATTCTTGAGCAAATTTAAATAGTTTAAACAATATAGAAGGTTTGAAGTTTCGAGAACGCCAATTTTTCAGCTAACGAAAAAAATGTCCACTTCGTGGTTAACTTAAGGACATAAAAAACATTATACTTCTATTTTTTTAATTTTGTGATGTTTCTAGCGTCGAAAAACAACAAATACAAATTTATCAATATATAAACAATATAAAAAATGATATTTCGATTAATTATTTTTGTAATTTACTTTAATTTCGACGCTTTCGGTGTATATTTTCAAAGAAGTAGATTTCTCGTCTGTTCAATAATAGCAAAAATAAAAATTGTTAATTTTTTCTCGTCAATTTAAAAGAATTCCATAGATTTGTTGAGTAATTTCAAACGATTTTTTGAAGAGGTTTTTCAAAACTTTAAAAGACTTTAATTATTTCTATTAAAAGGCAACTTATTTTAAAGTCTCCTTCTTCTAAACAGAAATAATTTTTGTTCTAAAATTCCTGTTCTACGTTAAAAATATATTTTTATTAAATCAGAATTCTGACTTGGATAAGCAATTTTTTATATTCCCTTCTTTTAAACCAGAATCAAAATTCATTTACTAAATTTTCTGTTATAATCGAGAAATATAGTTACTCCTTTGTTGAAAAATTTGAAAAAAGAAAATTTCAAAACCTGACGAATTCTGACTTAAAATAGGGATTGTTTTTTTTAAATTTCCTTTTTATAAATCTGAATCAAATTATCTTTTTAAATTTCCGCAATTCTTTTAGAAGACTCCATCTCCCAACTCAGAATTAAAAAAATAAAATATTTGAAACCACTTACATGATAAAAAATCATTCATGGAGATTTAACTTTCGAATAAAAAAATATATATTCCGTTAAAAAAATTGAATTTAATTCCTAAGCTTTATTCTTAAAAAAAATATTTTTAAGTGCTTTTGTCAACAGTATATTTTCACGGATTACCTAAACCATATATCGGGAAATCGATATCAGAGATTATTGGACGCTCTATATTATCAGTTATTCAGCTTTTATCTAAACATGTCGTCACACATATTTTACTAATATGAAAAATTAATTTATATCTTATTTTGAATGATAATTAGATAAATGCTAAAAAACAATTAGTTTGTTATTTAATATTTTCCCAAAGTTATTGAAAAAAAGAAATAATAATTTTCCTATCTATTTTTTGCGAGTATATATTTAATCATTCATAGAGATACGTAATGAGAATTCAAAAAACATTCTATAGAGACTAGAAATACATTTTTTCAAAAAGAAATATCATCTTGTATCTAATTTTTAAGATAAATATTAAAATCTAATGTCGGTAAATGTCGGTAATAGGAATCTGTAATTAGAAACAGTTCATATCACCAAGTTTTTTTTCTTATCTTTAAGTAATTTTTCCAAACGTTGTCAGCCTTCCTGATGCAATTTAGTTACGCACTCTCAGAAAGTGATTTGGATGAATCAGCAAAATTTTTACTGGTTCAATCACAGAATATAGTTACTGTATGGACAACAAAATATTTGTTTGAGCCAATTAAATTTTTGTTTATTTTAACCAAATCTGATGGTAGATCAAGTATTTGGTTCATTCAATAAAAATTGGTTTTTAATCAATTTGACATTTTATTGAATAAATAAAAATTGGCCTAAATTCAACCAAATTTTCATGCATTTTTATGAAAAGAGTAATTTTATCTCACGAATGTTTTTCTGGGTGTACTACCCAAGACACCCGAATAAGAAAATAATTAGAGGCTATAAAAAAGAAAGAAAATTAAAACAACATGGAACATGCAACAAAGGAATACACTCCTTAAAAATTAAATGATATAAAAATTTGTGTCATCTAGTGGGAAAATATTCATCAAAAACTTAATTTTTTACCATTTTTGAAATAATTCGCACATTCTTCCAATTATTTAATATTGGCTATGCATTTTTCTACATTTTTTTATAAGCTAAATGTGACATCAAATAGTTAAAAAAATTTTAAGGAACGATTGCGATCATAATAAGCGGTAATAAAATGTAATATAAAGCGAGATTACATTTCTTATGTCTTTTATCAAATCACTTAATTTTATATTTTAATAACAATTCAGAAGATTTTAAATTTTAAAAAAGATTTTGCAAAACTCTTAAATATAAATTGTAGATATTTGTACCTCCTGATTAATTTGCCGTCAAGTATAGAAAGGTATATCACTAAATCTAAAGAATATTTTTGTAAAATACCCTAATTTTTTTAATTGTTTAAAATCTTTGGAAATACCTTAAAAATATGTTCGAATCTTCTTAAATCTTTGAAAACCTTTGGAATCCCTTAAATGTTGTTAATAAATTATTTTAAATGTTATTAAAAGATTATAAAATTTCTTGAAATCCCGTGAAATTACATAAAATTTGGAGATATTACTTCAAAATTCTTCGAAATTTTTACAGAACTTGTAAATTCCTTGGTATCTTTTGCAATACCCTAAAATCTGAAAAATCCCATAAAATTACATAAAATCTGATAATTCTTCTTTAAATCTGTTGAAGTTCAACCCGATAAACTTAAAAAATCTTAAATAATTTTCAAAAATTTAATTATTATGAATAAATTGTTTTTAATTTTCTAAAAATACTATAGAATCCCTTGAAATGACATAAAGTTTCATAAAATATGATATTTCTTGAGTTTTTAAATATTTTGAATTCTCTCAACAATTTTTTGGAATCATTTTTAATATGCTGAAATATTTAACGTCCTTGCAAAATTCTTTAAAGCTTTTAAAATTCATTGGAAACTTTTTAAATATTCTAAAATCTTTGAAATTTTTCAATAGTAGATCTGTAGAATGCTTTAAAATTCCTCAATTTTTGTAAATAAATTCTTTGAAATTTTATTAAAATATTATAGAATTCTTTTGAAATTTTGTGACGTTACCTGAAATCTACTGATATTCCTTGAACATTTTTTTATATTTTCAAAATCCTTAACATTTTTTTGTGATCTTTAAATTCCTTGGAATAGTTTGCAATACTATAAAATCTTTAAAATCTTTAATTCTTTTTAATCTTCAAAAAAACCTTGAAATATGAAATTTCTCTTCAAATCTTTGGAATGCTTTAAAATTCCTTAATACTTGTGAATAAATTCTTTGAAATCTCGTTAAAATATTATAGAATTCCTAATCTCCTAAAATTTTCGTGGAATCCTTTAAAATATCCTAAATGATTTTCAATCTTTTGAATTATTTTCTAATCCCTAAAAAATTTTATCAGATTTTTAAAAACTCCTTGGAATATTTTGATATTTATACCCTAAAATATTTCTTATCCTTTGCAATCTTTTAAAATCCTTTTAATTTCTGAAATCTCTTGAAAATTCCTTAAAATATTTTATGATCCCTTGAAATACCGTTTAGTTACATGAAATCTGATGATATTTCATGAAATCCCTTAAAATATTTCAAATCCTATGAAATTTTTCCAGATCCTGGCAAATTCATTAAAATACTTTATTGAAAGCCTTTAAAATCACTTAGGATTTCTGAAATCTTTGAAAGTTTTATATAAGATACTTTAAAATCCCTTTAAAATGCCTTAAAAACTGACTTAACAACCCTTACCAACCTGAAATTCTTTTTAATCCCTTCAATAATTATATTCTTTAAAAATGTTGGAAATCCTTTCAAATATTTTAAAATACCCTAAAATCTTCAAAATCCTTTGAAATATTTAGAAATATCTAAGAAAATATTTACAAATGTTTTCAAATCTTTGAAATCCCTCAATTTATGTGAATTAATTCTTTCAATTTTTATTAACATATCATAAAATCTATAAAATCCCGTAAAATTACATCAAATCTGATAATATTCTTTGAAATCCGTTGAAATTTTTTAAGTTCAGTGACAACCTTTGAGGTTATAAATTATATATTCACAAATAGTGTTTAAACAATTAATTATTATTTTTAGAAATTGCCTCTCAGAAAAGAGTGAAAGTTGCACTTTTTGCGAATTTTTCAATTAATTTAAGCTTTTGGTTACAGAAAGGCAGTAGTCAAATTAATATAATTGTAAATAATAATTGTTTAAATAATTTATTATTATTAATGATTTTAATATTTTCTCAGAATAAAGCTAGAAATTTGCATTTTTTTTAAATCACTTTTGGTCCACTTTTCAATAAAAATAAGTTACTAATTACATCAATTTAATAAGCATAATAGTTTTATCAATTTATAAATCATAAATGCCCGCCGGCATAACTTTTTGCAATTTTTGATGTAAGTGAAATTATGCAAATTTTCGCAATAAAAGGACTATTTTCTTATAAGTATTTCAATATTATCCCAAATTTCTCCTTTTTAAATTACATAATTTTGAGGTGATAAAATAAATATGGATTTGGAAATCGAGTCATATTAAAGTAATTGCTTTAGAAAGACTATAATATAAAGAGTTATTCTCAGAAATATTTTTTCCTAATAACAATTTACTGCCGAGATATTATTTTTTTTAGAAAAATGTTCAAAGTTGCATGTTGCTTATTGTTTAAACTTTTTTATTTGTTAATTGTTCAAAAAATTTTAATAGAAAACTATTGTAATGTCAAGAAGACACCTACAAATTATTTCCTAAATTCTTTTGAAATTTTTTTGACACCTTTAAATAGTTTAAATAAAGCTAATGACGATATCGTCATGGATGCCCGACTGCGTGCATGAAAAAATAGATGCCCAACGAAGGGTTAATTATTACCTCAATAAGTGAAAAGTTGACCAAAGGTTAAAATTACGAGAAAAAACCACAATTCTAGTATTAATATAGGAGAAGATAGTTAAAAACAGTAACAATTTGTAGAAAATTTTAGGAAAAACCACAACTTTCTAGAATTATTCTAATAGAATATTATTATAAATAATAATAAATTATTTTAAAAAATTAATTCAATTAAATGTAACCAATTATTGCCTCGCACCAACAAAAAAGCTGAAAAAAAGTTTTCAGTTTGGAAAAAAATCCGCTACTTTCTAAACCTATTCTATGAGAAATTTTCTAAAAATAATCAACAATTGCTTAAAAAATATTTGTAAACATTTAATTATCAGTAGAAAGTAGTTTTTATATATTAAAATCAATTTGTATTTAATAAATTACAAAAATCATAATTAGCGCCAAAAACTCGCAGAACAGAATATTTCACTTATGGGGTTTTTTGGGGACCCTATCAAACAGAGGTATGGTGGTATCATAAAAATAAATGTTAGGTCAATAACTTGCAGCAATTTTATCCAATTTATTTATAAAAAATATTTCAGTTTTTCCACATTCTCAATTAATTGAACATAGAAAAAACTACATATTTGTTATTAGTTATTGTTTGATAGGATGCGTAGTTTTTGTTTTAATCGTTAAAAAAAACCATTACGAATAAAAAATTACATTTTTTGGAAAAGCGACGCAAGTTGCGAACAAAATTAAAAGATAAAAGTTATTCATCTTAAAAAGAACTACAAATTCGTTATTGATCGTTTTTCAGAACGCGCATTTTTTGTTTAAATCGTAAAAAATTAAATTAAAAATAAAACATTCAATTTGTTGAAAAACAGCATAGCATACGTAAGAAATGAATAGAGAAAAGTTGATTGCTTAAAAAATATTTGCATATTTTTTATTAATCATTTTTTGAAAGGGCACGTGTGTCTTTATTTTCATCGTAAAAAATGTCATTAAAAAAAATTAAATTTTGGAAAACGCGATATAATTTTTGAACCAATAAGGTCTAGAAATTTCTTATAAA
Organism: Druon quercuslanigerum; assembly: GCA_010014905.2. Lineage (NCBI taxonomy): Eukaryota > Metazoa > Arthropoda > Insecta > Hymenoptera > Cynipidae > Druon > Druon quercuslanigerum. The sequence continues at coordinate 10,184 of JAAAKG020191952.1, forward strand.
TTTTTATTATAAAAATACATTTAAAAAATTGTAATCTGCAATTGAGACCAAACTATTGTCAACCTAATTTATTTGAATAAATCTTTTTATTTTAATTTTTGTTATAAAGAATATTTTAAATATTATCAATCTTAGAAATGTAAAAGTTTCTGGATTTTTCCTTTTCCAATTAGAAAAATGTAATAATCTTAATAGAATGGTTCAAAATCAACCACAACAAAAATTAACATTTTGGAAAAAGGACACAAGGTACAATAAAAATGTTTTGAACAAAATTTGTCGCCTAAATTATATCTACAAATTTTCTTAAAACTACTTTACGATGCGTTGCGTATTTTCTGATTAAATAATTGTAAAAATAACGTTGAAAAGAAACAAATTCGATTTTTGTAAAAACGACACAAGATGCAAAAAAATGTTTAAAAAGAAAATAGTTTTTCTTTTTAATACGATGCGCACATTTTTTAAATTATAAAAACAAGGAAATGCAAATGCGTCTGTTTTAATGTCATATTATATTATGAATTAAAATGATATAAATTTATTGATATGATATACTTTTCAGGGTAGCTACGAATAAAAAAATGTGCACAGTCTCACCGCGCGCGGTGCGCGCGGCTCATTTCGCTCGCAAGTTTGAACGCGCCACTGTGATTGTGAATTCTCTTTTGCTAAAGCTCTTACGGCTTTAACGAAAACATTCTCATCATATGTCTCGTGGGAAAAAAGGGTAAAGGCAAATTTTTAGATTGAATTTAAAAACAAATTTCTTGATAAAAATTGTATTGTGCCTTGCGTCTTTTTATCCAAAATTGTAATTTGTTTATTTGTAATGTTGTTTTCGCGATTGCCACAACAATTATGCATTTTCTCAAAGAATGATCAACAAAAAAATTTATAGCTCTTTTTTTGGTGAACAACTTTCGTCTATTCATTTCTTTCGCAACTTTTTTCACTTTTCCAAACATTTTTTTTTTTATTTTTAATATTGTTTTTAACATATGAAACAGGAACTACACGTCAAATAAAAAAGTGAGTATTAGCGAATTTGTAGAACTTTCTAGGATGCACAATTTTCGTCTACTTATTTTTATTTCGTATCTTGCATAGTTTGAACAAAAACTTGAAAGGAAGCTGAAACCAAAACTATCGACGAAGTTAACTCTTCAAATAACAGAAAAAACCTAACGTAATTTTTGACTAGATAGAGAATAATTTTTTTTTAATTTTTAAGTTATCTTTTTCTGAAAAAAGATCCTCTCATAATGAAAAAAAATTGTACTTTATTTCACAATAACTAAATAACAAAAATAAATATATAATAAAGCGCAATGCGCGAGATTCAAAAGATTCAAAAAGAAAAATTCCCAATGCATTTCTGGACCACCCTATGTATATCGTATCCTCTAGTTTTTAAATTTCCGTAATTAATTAGTCCCCTTGAAAAGTTAACACGCTTGACTAGCTTCAATCTTTACATTTTCTTTTAAGATTATTACGCTATCACAGAATCTAGCCGGTCTCTGATATCTCACAGGTATCGTTCCCTCGCATCGAGAAACTGATCTCTTGTGGCAGTCGTTCAACGAGCGCGCCACAGGCAACAGGTGTTTCTTTTACTTGCAAAAAAAATTACAAAAGTGACCCTTTCCTAAACCAAAAACACAACATATTTTTTTAAAATTGACCATAAATTATAAATTGCTAAACGTCACGTTTTACTAACCAAACACTTAAAATGCAGCGTTCAATATTACTAATTGTTTATTTATTGCCAAATTAAATTGAGCAGTGATCAGTGAATTTGAAAAAAAAAGTTTATAATGGTCAAAATGTATGTGACACCATGCATGGGTATAGTCGTCGCTGGTTTCGCTTCCTGTGTTTGTTTTCTACTGATAAGCAGCCTCCGAAAAGGGTAAGTTTACATTCTTAAATCCTATTTTTGACAATTGAGCAGTTTTAAGATTATCGATTGTCATATATGTCGCTATTTTCAATTTTTAATTGGCGATTATTTGATATCAGAATGACAACACTCGATAAACTCATGTAACTGATAAAAAAGTTACACTTAAGTATTTAATGAGATTCATTTTTATAAAAAGGGTAAGAAAAACTCGATGCTCTTGGACTTAGCAGTATTTGCCTTTTTTATTCCTGCTATATTTTTAATACTGTCCATACTTCATTTAGGTACACTCTAAATTTCAATCAGTTAAGACTGACTTTTCAAATCAGTCAACTTCAGTCACTGATTAAATCTGTCAATAGAAATGACATAATATTTCATCTAAGAAATGTCAATTTTCATCAAAAAATGGAAATGTTAAATTTTTTTAAAACCAAATTAATTTTTAACAAATAATTAAATTTTAAATCAAATAGATGAATTTTCAACTGAAATGATGTATCTTCAACCAAAAAAAATATTTTTTAAGGACGCAGTTCCACTTTCAACCAAGTAGTTGAATTTTGAACTTAATAAAAAATGAATTTTTCTTCATGCAGATTTTTTTTTGTTCCAAAAAACATGAGTTTTCAACAAACGAACTGAATTTGAAATCAAAAAGTTGATTTTTCTCCTAAAAAAGATTAATTTCCAACAAAGAAAATAAAATTTTCAACAACGACAAAGTTCAAATTTCAAGTAAGGAAATGAATTTTTAACTAAAATTATAAATCATCGAACAAAAAAATGAAATTTTAATAAATTTTAAGTAAAGAAATGAATTTTTAACTAAAATTATAAATCATGTAACAAAAAAATGAAATTTTAACAAAGCAGTTTAACTCTTAACCAAGTTACAACAAAAATTAATTTTTCTCCGACAATGAATTCTTATCAAAATTACTGAATTGGCAACTAAAAAATATAATTTTTCAACCAAGGATGGAATAAATAAATTTTTAATTAAAAAAATTAATGTTTTAAAAAATAGATAAATTTACAATCAAAGTAATTAAATTTTAACTAAAATGATGTATTTCAATTTTTTTTCAATGATGACAAATTATTTCAATTATTAACTTGACTTTCCACCAAACAGTAAAATTATTCATTAAAAAAAATGAATTTTCAACAACAAAAAAACGATTTTTCAACAATATTGTTCAATTTTCAACCAAAAAAAACACATTTTAAACTTAAACGATGAATTTTCAATAAAAAAATTAATTTTAAAAATATAGTTTAAGTTTCAACTCGACTTTAAACCAAGTAGTAATATTTTCTATAAACACTAATCAATTGTTAAACATGAATTTAATAAAATAGTTGCATTTTCAATTAAAAAAAATTTTTAATTTAAAAAAAGTCAACTTCAATTTCGACTTTAAAACAACTAGTAAAACTAAAAAAAAGAATTCTTATCCAAAAATGTGATTGATATTGCAAACAAAAACACTTTAATTTTCAATGAAAAACACAGTTGATATTTCAACCAAAAAAGATTTTAATGTAAAATGGAAATCAGTTAAATTTCACGAAAAATATGGAGTATCAGCAATAAATAGACTAGATAAATTTTTAATTCATAAATTAATTTTTTTTTAAACGAATTTCACCCAAAATCGTTCAATTTTCAACATAATAGTTTAATTTTCAACTAAAATGATGAATCTTCAATTAAGTATATATTTCACGAATAAAAATAATTTTGAACTAAAATATTTGTTTTCTACCAATAAAAATAAAACAAAATAAAATTTAAAAAATTAATTTTTATCGATTTAGATTAGTTTTTAACTAAAAGGATGTATCTCTAACCAAAATAATTAAATTTTTGACAGAGCAGTTTAACTTTCAACCAAGTTGCCGAGTTTTAAACAAATCAAAATATGAATAATAGATAAATGGAAATAAATAAATAGATAAATAAATGTAAAAATATATACATTACAAGCTAATAAAAATTCACTTCTCAACCAAAGTAAAACAGAAAAATCTTCAATTAACAAAATTAATTTACTAAACGAATTTTTAACAAAGTAGTTCAGGCAAATAGTCACGTTTTTAATAAAAAAGATGCATTCTCAACAAAAATTTTAATAGATTATATTTCAATCAAAAAAAGATTTCCAATTCAAATAAAATAACTGTTGATATGTCAAACAAAAAGGGATTAAAAATTTAAATTACAAATTTTTGATATTTCAACCAAAAAAGATTTTAAATAAAAAATAAAACGATTGATTTTGACTAAAAAGGTGAATTTTCAACTCAAATATTCATTTGCTCAATTTTATAAGAATACTATTCATCAAATTATTTTCAACCATATAGAGATGAGTTTTCAATTAAAATGATGAACCTTTGATCCAAAAATTTAATTTCCTCAAAATAGTTCAATTTTCTAACAATTAGTGGATTTTTCTACGAAAAATATAAATGATCAATGAAAAATCTATATATATATACATATATAAACAATTTATTTTTGCTACAAGGGCCGAAAAATATACAGACAAATCTGCTACATCGTGGATGCATAATCACAATATTTACAAACTTAATTTTACTTATAATTTAATCTGTACTAAAAGATCAGTTTTGCTAATCAAATCAGTCTTTTATTTTATTATTATTATTATTATTTATTAAAATGTCGGAAACAAATGAAGAATTTCAATTTATAAATAATTTTGCTACCTTATTATAACAGATAAATGAGTCACTTCTATTGACAGAAAATGAAGAATGTCAGTCAGTAGTATTTACTCGTTCATCTGTTAAAGCGACTGTTTTGTCAGTAAAAATTTCTGATTTTTCACTCAAAACATGCTTTATTAATTTAATCAGTAAAACTTTGACGATTTAAATTTAGAGTGTCGGTATACAAATTAAATTTTTGTAAATCGTGTTATATTTATCAGAAATACTAATTACTAACAAAAAGGTGAAATCATAACATGAAATGTTATGATCTTGATAAATAATTATAATTGATTTATTGTTTCTCTATATATGAACTATTAACTTATTAATTAATTACTACCAATTATTATCAATAAATTATTTTTTTTTAAATATTGATTTTTTTGTTTCTAAGTTGTGAAAAAACTACACATATTGCAAATAATTTTTATTGTATTCCAGATGTATAGTAAACACGTTCAAATGGTCAAAATATGTGATTGCTTGAATCCCGTTAAATTGAGGTTGGAGGGTGGTCCAATTCTTTCAGAATGTCTGCATAATTGTCCCAATTAGCATACATCACAAAACCCATAGCAATTTTATAATCATACTCGCACACATAAAAGTATGCTACGCATAACAGGTGCCTTGAAAGGTAGAATCTGCTCTCCATGGAGTCATGAAATATAAAACTTTCCTTAAAAGTCTCTCGAAAGTTTATCCACGTGCTTATTTCAAGGGACTTGCAAGAGATTGTCGGTGTCATTCAACCGTTCCGAAATACTTTTATGCATGTCAATTATACACTTTGCCAAAATATTGAACACCTATAATAAAACATTTCCAAAGAAATCTTTTTAAACAGAGTCAAATTTTGGTTTCAATAAATACATAGTAATGTTCCCCGTCTATTTTTTTAATGAAAATTACTCAAAGAAACTCTTTTCTCTAGAATATGCATTGCGTAACAATAAGCACAAATGATCTAATAATGATTGTGAAAGTTGACAAAAATGCTTATTATATTTTATTGCAAATAGTAGAAAAATCAAGATGAAATTTACCAAAAAAAAAAGAACAAATTTTTAAATACGTTGAATTTTCAACAAAAGTTCTTTTGTTTTCAAATTCAACTCGAGTCGCATTTTCAACAAAATAATTGAATTTTTAACCAAAAAAATTAGTATTTCATCTTTTCACCAAATAAGATGAAATTTTTACCAAAGGATATGAATTTGAATTCAAAAAGGATGACGTTACAATAAAGAAGATTCATTTTTTACCAAAAAATACAACAAATAGTTTACATAGTTTATTTTGCAGCCGAAAAAAATATTTTATCCAGTATATTGAACCTTAAAGCCAAAAAAAGAATTTTATGTAAAAAAGTTAAATTTGTCACACGAAAATAAGAATTTTTAACTAAAATCGAGGTAATTTAGAGCAATAAGATTAGTTTTCTATAACAAAAACGAATTCTTAACTCAGTGACGTTCTTAGTTCAAAAAATTAATTCTACAACAAAAAGTAAGTCAAATTTCTAACAAAATAGTTAAACTAGCATGTAACTAAATCGATGAATCTTCAGCTGGAATAGTTAAATTTTCAGTTAAAAATATTAATTAAAGAACAAAACCAAAACTAATTTTTAGCTAAACAGAAGAATTTTTAGTTGATGTTTTAATAGATTACAAAATTTAATTTTTAAATAGAAATATAATCGACGCAAGGATTAGGAAACTGCAAATAATTCAAATAGAAATTGAAATACAAGAAAAACAAATTATGGACAAGGATATTATATCAGGGTGGCCGCGAAACTTTATTTTCAAAATTCCATAATTTTTCCCGGACCAATATTTTATTTTTCGCTGCCGTTTATTTGTCAATTACCAGATAATAACATGTTTTTGCCATCTTGTTTTTGCCACCTTGTCTTATTCTAAATCAGACATTAAATTTCTCCGTCCAGAAATAAATAGAGAATCATAAAACCATTCATTAAAGTAGTTTTCTTTTGAAAAATGTAACCTCGAAAATTTCCAAACATGTAATTTTAGTTGGAACCGAAAATCGAGAAGCAAATTCCTTAACTCGCTCGATAATTGCACTGCCAGGAAAAGGAGGTTGCAACCTCGTTAAATCTTGAGGCAAAGTCGTCCGAAGATTTTTTACGAATTCGCACTAAGGATTTTTTTTGCCCCTAAGCCTTCAAGAAGGAATGCGATAAGCAACAGCATCTTGGATCTATGTTTTTCTAACATCTCATGATTATCTATTATTATTTTTATTAATGGTATTTATTATTTATAATATATAATAACTGACATCTGAGGTCTTGTATCCTCAGTGTTTACTTCTTCTATATAATTAATCTCATTAATATATCTTACTGTTGCATTTCGTAATTTCACGGCTGATTATCATCTTTGCAACAAGTGTATAAGTGTACCAGGTATACTATATTCGTTCTCTTCCTCTTCGTACTGGGAGAATTACATTCCCCAGATTTCACTGCCTGAACTGTGAATTCACGCATGAAAAATATTCTTGATTATATAGAGTTCATTTATGTGATTCCTAATGTTAGATACTGCATAGATAAAAAATTAATAAAATAAAAAATATATGAAGAAGTTTGGCTCGAAACGATAGTAATGTTAATTAAATTATGTGTAAAAATATTAATTTTTGATGTATGATAATAATAATATAATTGATAGTCTAAAATAATGTATCTCAATTATGTTTGTTCAGTTTCGTTTACTAGTAGACATTGTTTATTAGGGTGTAGTCTAAATTTGAATCAGTGATCAAAAGTGAGTGATTTAAAATCAGTTTGACTGATTCAAACAGTCCAGAATCGTTTAGTGACAAACTATTTCACTACCTGAGAAAATCAATTATTTAAAATTATCTAGTCTGCTGAATATTTATCGAAACATCGTCAATTTTCAAGCAAAAAGGCAATAGTTAAATTTTTAAAAAACAAAATTTATTTTTAAGAAAAAAAACTAATGTTCAAAGAAGCAGTTATGTTTAAATTGAATTAAACTTCAAACTACTCAAAACTTAAAATTTTCAACCAAAAAGAATAATTTTTCACCCAAAAACGGCGAATTTGGAACTAAAAGAACAATTGATTCTCAAAAAAATGAATTTGAAACACAATAGTTAAATTTTCACCTGAACAGATGAATTTGCAAATAAAATTATAAATCATTAACCACAATAATTAATTTTTAAAAAAGCAGTTTAACTTTCAACTTGAATTATTAACCAAAAAGTTGAATTTTAACTAATGAAATTCATTTTCAACCAAAACAATTAATTGCGGATTTAAATGATGAATTATTAATTTAAATAATAATTTTTTGCCAAACTAGTCCATCTTTTAATCTACCCTAGTTGTATTAAAAAATAATAATTTTCTGCCAGAAAGATTATTTTTTTACCAAAAACGATTACCTTTTAACGAAAAAAAAAAATCTTCAACCAGATAGTTGAATTTGCAATACAAAAATGAATTTTTAATTAAAAAATGAATAGTTAAATGTTAATTAAATGATGTGCAAAAATATTAATTTTTGATGTATGATAATAATAATATAATTGATAGTCTAAAATAATGTATCTGAATTATGTTTGGTCAGTTTTGTTTACTAGTAGACATTTTTTATTAGGATGTAATTTAAATTTGAATCAGTGATCAAAAGTGAGTGATTTTAAATCAGTTTGACTGATTTAAACAGTCCAGAATCGTTTAGTGACAAATTATTTCACTACCTGAGAAAATCAATTATTTAAAATAATCCAGTCTGCTGAATATTTATCTAAACATCGTCAATTTTCAACAAAAAAGGCAATAGTTAAATTTCTAAAAAACAAAATTTATTTTTAAGAAAAAAAACTAATGTTCAAAAAAGCAGTTATGTTTAAATTAAATTTTAAACTACTCAAAACTATAAATTTTTAACCAAGAAGAATAATTTTTCACCCAAAAACGGCGAATTTGAAACTAAAAGAACAATTGATTCTCAAAAAAATGAATTTGAAACACAATAGTTAAATTTTCAACTGAACAGATGAATTTGTAAATAAAATTATAAATCATTAACCACAATAATTAATTTTTAACAAAGCAGTTCAACTTTCAACTCGTATTTTTAACCAAAAAGTTGAATTTTCAACTAATGAAATTCTTTTTCAACCAAAACAATTAATTTCGGATTTTAATTATGAATTAATAATTCAAATAAAAATTTTTTGTCAAATTAGTCCACTTTTACCTACCCTAGTTGTATTAAAAAAAAAATAATTTTCTGCCAGAAAGATTAATTTTCTACAAAAAATTTGCAATACAAAAATCAAATTTTAATTAAAAGAGGAATAGTTAAATTTTCAATTATTTATATTTATTCTCAACAATTAGAAGATAAACTCGATTTTTGTTGAATTAAAATTTAAACCAAATAGATGAATTTTCAAGTAAAATCAAGGATTTGCACCAAAAATTTGAATTTTGAACAAAGCAGTTAAAACAAGTAGTAAAATTTTCAATAAAAAACATGTATTTTCAAATATAAATATAATAGTTCATATTTTAACAAAAAAATATTACAATTTTGAATAATGAGCAGTTCGCATTTCAACTAAAAATGTTTTAATTTAAAATAAAATACAGTTGAATTTAAGCAATAAGCTGAACTTTCAGCGAAAATTTATTTTCCACTGATAAATACGAATTTTGAACAAAACACGTGAAGTATCAGACAAATATTTGAATTTTCAACTGAAAAAGATCGATTTTTAACCAAAATTAGAAAAGATAATTTTTTTAACCAAATTAATTTTGGCAGAAATAAGATTTAAAATAAAATGTTGAATGTTATTAATAGAAATTATATAAATTATAAAAATAATAAAATAATAATAATAATAATAATAATAATAATATAATAATAATTTATTATATAAATTTTGTAACAAAGTAGTTTAACTTTCTATCAAGTAATTGAATTTTTAATCAAAAATATAAATTAAAAATAGAATAGTTAAATTCTTAAACAAGTATTGAAATTTTTATCTTAAAAATATAATTTAAAAAAAAATGGAATAGTTCAGTTAAAAATTAACAAAACTAATTTTAAAAAAACGAATTTGAAATGAAATACTTGAATTTTTAACCATACAGATAAATTGTAAACTAAAATCATAAATTATAACCCCAAAATCTAACAAAATCGTTTGAATTTTAACTAAGAAGTGGAATTTTTAATGTAAAAAAATTAATTTTTTACAAAAAATGTAATATTTGATATTTCAGCCCAAGAATATTTCTCTTTTATATTAAAGACATTCGAATTTAACTAAAAAAAAAAGAACTTTGGATCAAGAAGGTTTATTTTCTGCCCATAATCAATAAATATCACTAATACAATTAGTAATTTTGATCGATCTAATCTATAGTTAAGAAACTATAAATAAAAAAGTAAACTGCAAATTGGTAAAAATGTAAATTTGAAAAATACTATTAACGCCGTTTTAGAAATATTTCAAATTCACAGATATCACTTATATTGAGTTGAAAAAATCCAAATCAATAGTAGCGTTTAATATTTTAGATATAAGGATTTTTACTATTTTAGGATAAAAAAAGGAAATTATTATTTAACTATAAAAGCAATTGATGATTAATTACTTAATAATAAATTGTACTATTTTGGCCTATTTAATACAAAATGTCCGGTAAAGCTCCATAGTAATTTCATAAAATAAGAGTATATTTAGAAACACTAAAGTCAAAATCAAATAAATCGTGAAAATAGAGTTTGTTCCCATGTTTTAAATATTTTCATATTTTCATAAGATATTTTTATATGAGTTTTGAATTTTTTGTTTGATCAATTTCATCGCAAATTCATTCCTTGCGAGATTTTGTTATGCGAGATTTGACGCAATTTTTTTTGTTTCTTTCCGCACAATTTGATTCTAATCCATAAAATATTATTTCTTAGAATAATGCTAGAAATGTATCACTCTGTTGAATTATATTATTTTAAAAATATTTGGCATTGTACGCCAGAATACTCCAGCCTTAATAAAAAAAAATACTTTAAGTACTTACATTTCTTTTTGCCTTAAACAATTTGATTGTCCTATGAATCCGAAGATAAGGAAAACCCAAAAAAATCAGCAGACAGTCAGGATAAGTCAGGAAAAAGTTCGGGATTATGAAAAAATATTTCAGAAGTCTGGGAATTTTTATAAAAGGTACCTTTAATAACTAAGAATCAAATTATTTTTTTTTTAATTTTGAATTGTCATATTTCATTTATAAACGATTCTACGTTACATTTTGTTGATAAAATTTTTCTTATTTTATTGAATTCAACTGGTTTGTCGACATTTTTTTTCTAGGTTAAAAATTCAACTACTTTTGCAGAAAACTCATCTTCTTTGTTTAAACATGTCTTTTTTTGGTTGAACATTATTCTGCCTTGATTGAGGATTCAACTAATTTATTTTAAAATTAATTTTTTCGGTTAAATTGAACTGTTCTTTTGTGTAAAATAAATTTTTTATCGTTTTCTTGGTACATTGCTTCTTGCTCCTGATTCGAAATAAAAATATTTTTTATTTGAAAGATGAACTAATTAGTTCATATTGAACGGATTGGTTAAAAAATCACCTTTTTTAGAATATTAATAATTTCAGTTGAAAACTGATGTTTTTGGTTGATAATTAATTATTTTAACGGAAACTTAAAAATGAGTTAAAAATGCAACTGTTTGATTACAAAATAAGCAATTACGGCTGAGAATTTAAAACTAAACTACTGTGTTAAAAATTCTTCTTTTTTTTGTTGAATATTCATGAAGTTAAGTGAAAATTTTTATTTTTGGTTGCAAAATCTACTATTTGTTTAAAAAATTTGAATATTTAGTTAAAACTTTTTTTTTTTTGTTGTTTAAAATATCAATTATTATATTTCTGTTGTTGATTCACCTTTCGGTTAAAAATTTAATTTTTCAAATTGAAAATTCTCCTGTTTTTGGTTTAAGTTTAACCCTTTTTGTTTGAAAACTTATTTTTGTAATTTGAAAATTCAACTGTTTGGTTACAAATTGAACTATTTCGTCGAAGAATTATATTTTTTAGTCAAAAATTCTACTTTTTTGTTCAACATTTCTTTTTTTTTAAATATAAATTTAACTCTCTTCTAACAAATTCATTTATTTGTTTAAAAATGTAATTGTTTTTGGTTAGAGTTTAATATTCTTTGTCTGTAAATTTCACCATTTGGTTAAAAATTCATATTTGCAAATTAAAATTTCAACAATTAGGTTAAAATTGAACTATTTTATTAAAAAGTCTTTTTTTGTGCAAAAACTCAACTAGTTCTAAAAAATATAGAAACTAGATCTAAAAAAGATCAAGTTTCAACAAAAAATGGAATAGTTTAATTTTGAAATTACAAATCTAATTTGTATGAACAAAAAAACGAATTTTAAACAAAATAGTTCAATAATTTTCGTCGAAACAGTTAAACTTACAACTAAAATAATAAATCATTATCCCAAAAAATTAATTTTTAGCAAATTAGTTTAATTTTAAACTAAGTAGTTGAATTTTAAATAAAGAAAAATTCATTCTTAACAAAAATTCGACTATTTGATTGAAAATTAGTTTTTGTAGACAGAAAATTCCAGTCTTTGGTCAAAAATCGAACTATTTTTTTGAAAATTCCATTATTTTGTCAAAGAGATATATTTTCTTCGAAAATCCAAATATTTTTTTAAATAATTATTCTTTCGGATTAAAAAAATCGTCTTCTTTTCAAGCAATTAAATTATTTGATTAAAAGCTTAACTTCTTTCGGCTGAAGTCTAATATTATATAGATTTTATTGTAAAATTTATTGTAAAATAGTAATTTGTTAAACATTTTTCTCCTTGAGCAACAAATTCATATCTTAGGGTAGAAATTTCAAATATTTTTGAACAGAAAAAATGGTTCTATTATTAAAAAATGAATCAAAGAATATTGTTTCCTGGACTGAATCGAATAGATCTAAAATTTTGTTTGACAGAACTGGAGTGAAATCGTTATTATACAAATAATGACGTAAAATAAAATTGACTTCAATCCTGAGAATGTTACGAACCACAAGTCCATAAATTATACATTTTCTTTACGTTTCATTGTCTGTACTATAGATGTAAAAAAACTAATGCAAAAAAATATAAATAAAGATATATCTTCACTTTCATAACGACTATTCGAAATTATATAAACTTTTTGCTCATTCAAAAAAAATATTCTTTACAATTGTTCGTATGCTACATTACATTCTAAATTATAATCTAATAAATAACTTAAAAATTATGTAATAAGTGTGTCAGAAATGCGAAAATGTGCAATAAAGAAATATTTTCTTATCTTTCTCACTTACTCTTTTATCATGTATATGACTACGTCAATGTGCAACTGCGCTTTATTAGTGTACTGTTTAGAAATCGCGAGAAATCGTTATATCTGTCATACTAATTTCAAATAGAAATTACATATGATACTATTAACTTTTAAACAGTATTTAAATATAAAAAGTAAATTTCGAATCAAAAGTGCTGAGCATAAAACAAGTCGAACATGAAACTCAATCATTAAAAACAAATTGAGTGTGTTCAACCGAACAGGAAATTTTTCTGGAAAATATCGTGGAATATAACTAGAAAGTATTTCGTAGAATTTTTCCAGGGATTATCATGAATAACTTTGACATCCTTTTCATGAATTTAAACATACTTGATCAAATTGTTGATCAATTTTTTTAAAAAATGGGCTAAAAATTTCAAACAATCTATTTTGTAAAATATCTATGTGTGAATTTTTCGAAAAATTACTTATTTTAATTATTGATACTTACCTCGGAAGTGCTTGAAGGAGAAACTGAAAAATCTGCCATGTCCTGATAAAAATGCTCTAATATTCACTGAGAACTGTTTCAAAGAAAACAATGCTTACCGAACGAATTCACACGTGTCTATTTTCATTTCGAATGGTAAACTTTGTGTCGGGACAATGTTGTCACTTCAATCCACTACTCCACGTACGTCAGTTTGCATTTTGACGCCTGCTCATAGGCAGTTGAAATGTTTCCAAACAAGTCTCTTGCAACTCATCAGGCGCGTGACACTATACTTTGTTTTCTTGTTTGATTCTAAACCAATGTATTTAGAATATTATATTATCAATAACATTGAAAATAAATAGTCCAGACATAATACATTTCTAAAAATTTTTAACATCAAAAAATTGTTATTTATTTAATTTCAATTTTTAATATTTTATTCATATAAAAATCTAATAAAAAGATTTCTCCCATCAAAATTGAGGTGACATTCACAACTCAATTATAAGAAATCATACGATATTTATAAGCAAAACCTATATAATGGAAAAGAATCTCTTTTTTAGTTTCTCTCTTTAAAATTTTGTATTTTGAGATTAGAAAATAAACCATTTTTTCCAGAATAATTTTGTGCAAAGGAACATAAAAAAGATTCAATCATTAAAAATAGATTTCCATTCTATCTCACTTTCCAGCTCATTAGAGACATAAATATCAATAAGAAAAAAAAGGTTCCTTTTTATACTACTTGGGGACCAACATGTTTCGAGGCCAATTTAGACCTCCTCATCAGGGAGTAATTTATAGGA
>JAAAKG020191963.1:0-24541 GCA_010014905.2 Druon quercuslanigerum
TCAGGTTTTGAGATCCCGAGTTACCTCAGGACAATTAAAATTAAACTTATTTCGAAGAGGAAAATATAAGTGATTTTGTTTAAATAGATATAGATATAAAAGAATATAAAAAATTATTTTTGAACAAATAAAGAAAGAATTTTTGATTGCTAAATTTTTAACCTAAGATATTTCTTTCAAAAAATACATTTTTTAACTAAAAACTTTAGTTTATACTCAAGTTTGAAGTTAAAAAATTAATTTTGACCCCAAAAAATGAGAAATTTCAACCAAACAAATCAATTTTTAACTTTAAAAAATTAATTTTCAAGACGAAGAATAATCTGCCACCAAAAAAGATAAATTTATGACTAAAAGGATAATTTTTCAGGAAAAAAATGTAAGCAAAATTGTTTAATTCTCATCTTTAGAAAGATCATAAGGAAATTTACAAATTCTAGAAATTTGATAGATATTTAAGAACTTCTAAATAATTTCAAGAGTAGTTTTAACGGCAGTTTTAAAAACTCCATGAAATTTTAAATAAATTTTAATCATTTGCACGAATTCCAAAGGATACTTAAGATTTTAAGGACTTTCTGAAATTCTAAGGAATTTGAAAGACATTAACACATTTTAAAAGGTTTTTAATCGATTTGATAATACTGACAATACTTAGGGTATTTGTTATAAATTCAAATAAATTTTTAATGATCAGACAATTTAAAGAAATTTCAAAAGAATTTAATGATATAAGGAATTTTCACAATTCTAAAGAATTTTTAAGATACTTAAAAAGTTTCAAAGCAATTCAACAATACACACATGATTTAAAACATTCCAAGGTAGTTTTAAAAACCTCATCAAGTTTTGAATAGATTTCAATAATTTGAAGGAACTGCAGAGGACTTTGAAGATTTTAGAAATTTTTTAAAAATCCTAAGGTATTTTCAACAGATTCAAGAAGTTTAAAAGGATTTCAAAAGATTTCAATAGGTTGAAAATAATTTAAGGTATTCCGAAATATTCCATCGATTATCAAATAGTTTTAAATAATTCGAAGGATTGCAATGAATTGCAAAGTTTTTAGGTAATTTTTCAAAATTTCAAGGAATTTTCAAGATATTTTAGAAGTTTATGCGAATTTCAGAAAATTTCAAATCATCGGAAACATTTATGTTATTATTGTTATTATTATTATTATTATTATTATTACAGATGGGTAGGGTCATTCAAGCCCATAGCAGTGAGGTTAGTAAAAACCAAAAGTTCAGTTTTACCTGGATTAACAGATAAGCCATGGCCACTGCACCATCCCACATGAATGTTGAGAGCAGTTTGCATGAACTCGACTATATTCCCTTCATGTGTTTGTGTTATAAGAATAACAAGGTCATCTATATATCCCTGTATGTACAAGCCTAATCTTTTTAACCTTTTTATCAAATCGTCGATGAGAAGTGCCCAGACAGTGGATGACAATATTCCTCCCTTTGAAAACCTCTATTTAATCTTCGCTCTCACGTTGCCCACTAGGAACGAAGATTAAACAATCCTGTCGCATAGCATAGAACGCAGCCACCTATTGACTGTGAAACCTATGCCATGTTCTTCAGCAAAATTGAATATAGTATTCATTCAGATGTTGCTGACGGCACCTTGCATGTCTACAAATGGTGCTATCGCTACATCCCCTTCTCGCCCCGCTTTTTGTGCTTAGTAGGTACGCATGAAGTGCGTCAATAGTGGACTTATCTTTCTGCGAGTCAAATTAATTACTATCTCTTATCTATGATTGTGTGACAATCCGTCTTGCGGTTCCCCAATCATTCCTTTTGGTCCTCTGACATGAGCCGTCTGTGGTATTCAGCCTCACAGCCTCTTCTTCCTCCGACGATACCCATATTCGGAAACAGGAAAGTGTACCTCCATGTGGTTTTCTAGGATTTCGCTAGCAGATTCTGTCATGGCTGCTGTCGGCAGTGTTAATGCTTCAACTGACATGCTAACTTTAGTGTAGTTTAATACACTAGCCTTATACAATTCCCATTTACCAGTTTTGCTGGCTCTATTAAATAGTCTTCTGGTTTCTCTTGTCAGGGCTTGCAGTTTATTATTCCACCAAAGAGCATCCTTATCTGGTTTCCTAATTCGAAAAGGACAGTTAACCCCATACTATTTATACATTGAATAATCTACTATATTCACAGCAAACTCTAAATGATTAATTTACCTAATCATTCCGGGTATGCTTGCCAAGGTCTCTCCGCGATCTTCCCTATACCCATCCCATTCGGTCGCTCTTGGGCTCCTATACCATATTCGATCAGCTGTGTCGGTTTTCACAAAAAAATACGAATGCCTATTACCTAAAGGGGATGTTTTAGGCGATACATGCCCGATAAATGCTTCGCTAATGGATACAGAGCAAACAGTTATGGCAATGACCTCCTGACATCCAGCTGTCACAAAGGATGGTGTATGTCCGCGATTTATTCTAGTCAAATCAATAGTTAAAAAGTAATCTAAAAGGTAATCATCCCTACTGTTGATGTTCTTACTGATCCATATCGTACGATACGCATTTGCATCATATCCAATCGTCGTTTTCCTTCTCTTTGATGTTCGGTTTTGATCGCTACCAGATTTCTGTTACTGAACATCGAAAGATTGACAAAGTCGATATCGCTCCTAACATACAGGGCTGTCCGAGGATTTTCCTTAGATCTATTGAATACAATAGAGAGGCATTTCTGGTTTATGCCTCTTACTTCTGTCTTGTAACATAAAGGTTCCTGTATTAGTGCAAAGGCTGTATGTTCCACTGTAACACGTCTGCTTAGGATGGCAGATGCAGATTTACAGTGGTGAAGATTTATTTGGATGAAATCCAAACGTGAAGGTTTGGCGCTGTTTATTACGAAGCATCCTATTCAAAGAATGTTTAAAAGAACTAGCAGTGGTCTTTTGTGGTTTTCGAAAAAAATCCAGAATCAATTCAGTACTTAATGCAGTACAAAAAAATAGCATAGTAAGTAAATAGCTAAGTAGCAATGAATGTATAAAGTAGGATCGCTAAAGTCGACTTCGACTGTTCTACTCTGAAAAGACGAATTTTCATCAATTTTCTATCAAACAGGTGCAATTTTCATCATAAGAATTAAAATAAGTTTTATCATGTTTTCTGCTAGGGGAAATTTCCCCTGATTTTTTAGTTTGCAAATTCTTATTTTCTCGATTTATTTTTAAAGGGATGGTAAAAAACCCATGCGCATCCTGTATATACAAAATCGTTAAACAATACTAATGATTACTGCCTGTAATATCCTCTATCACTTTCCAGGTCTCTACGTCTGTCTTTTTCAGTGCCCACTCTATCACTTTTGAATTACGTTCGTCAATCACCAAAATTCCGCCTCCCATGTCAGAACTGCTTCCAACAAAATTCCCTGACTTTTCCAAGATCTTCAGATTTTTAATTCCTGACTTACGGGTACCCTAAGAAAGCCCTTTAAAATCTCTTGAAATCATTGATTTTTTTCAATTTGCATGAAGCAGTTTGTCGTGTTTTTGGGTATTTAGACTTGGTGATATGAAAATAAATTCTTTTAAAAAATTGCTTTCATTTTAAATAAGTTTTCTTTATTTCTCTGTTATACATAATTGTATACACATCACGAATAAAATGGATGTTAATACGGTTGATGATTCATGTTCAATGCATTATTGTGAGGCACTTAATTATTATGAGGCCTTGGATTATTACCAATTACTCGGGTTTCTTTATTCAAATTATTGTGTAGAATCAATTGCTTCTTCAGATTCGCTTCATCAAACAGCTGCAATTGAACTTTTAAATTAGATTCCTGAATTAACAAAGATTTCCATCTCTTATTATTAAATGTTTTAATGTTTACTATCTCGCCAACTTCATCTATAATACTCGGCGCAGCACATTTATACAAGTACAACATCTTGCCAGGTTGTATGCAGTGATCTGTTGAGAAGAAATGTTTTTATCAAATTTATAGTGAGACAAGTGTTTAAATTCAAAAAGGCGTGAAAGAAAATGAATTATAAGTGGCCAATAGAGTACTTCAAGAAAAAAAAATTAACAAGATATTCGTGCAGGTGTAGTCAGTAGACGAGATAAAGTATAGAAGGAGGATGTTTTAAAGGCATAACTTTTTTTTAAACAACCGAATTTTTCAAATCCAGTTATTAATAAATTTTTTAAAGAGAACAATTTTGCATATTTTTTTAAAATTATGTGTTTGAGAAAAGGTTAATTAATTCTTTTACACCTCCAAATCCCATGCATTGCAAACTATGAAACCCCAATTTTTTTAATTTTGGGATTTGTTGCTTTTTTTTCCAAAAAAAGAAAAAATTTCTGACAACTGTAGTGCCCAACGATCAATAAGATTTTTTCAGTAACAAAATAAAAACTAAACCTTTTTTTTAATTTTTAGAAACACTGACAGATATAAATGTACTTACTATCAGCATCTTCACGAATAGAAAAATGATATTCCATTTTATTTTTACTCAGGTATCTACACATCCACTCGTAGCCCTCTTCTTTCCTATCCGACTCCAAGACACATTTCGCTATTAACAAGTTTAATGTTTTTTAATTGCTATTGTATAGCATTATAGTTCAATTCAACCTGATTCTTAATTTTTAATAATCATGATAAATTTTAATAATAATAAATTTTAACTGAAATTTACAAATTTAATTAAAAATAATTATGTATGTATGGATTTAATAAAAAAATTTTTTGTAATTTTTCCATAAAAATTTCAGACGACGAGACACTAGGTATGTTTTTTGTGAAATAAATATGTCCTTAAACTTACTTTTAGCTTGGCCTATAGTCAAAAATAATCTGTTATTTCTATCAAAACGTTGCTGTACCATTTGTGTTTTTATATTTTTTCGTATTTGTTTTATTTCTTGTTGTACAAATTCTAGTTGTAGTTGCAGTTGTTCTCGTTCTATATTAATAGGTCGGAGACTCCCACTAGTGCTACTAGTACCACTAGTATCAAAATTCATTTGGCCATCATTAAGACTACTAGCCCCAGCGCAATTATAAAAAAAGTAGCACAAAAAGACAAAGAGTAAAAATCGCATTGCACTTATTGCTAACACACTTTTCAATGAATTAACTTTTATTCAGCCTAACTAAAGAACTACATGTTTCTCTAGTTTTCTCGCTTCTATATCAAAATTTTATTCCTACTTTTAATGTCAAAGTGGATGGATTGAAAGATTATGACATCATTTTATAAGCGTCGAATATTTACTTATTGAGATAAAATATTCCTTATCAGATTGCTGCAAACATTGTTTACAACAAAAATACGGTATTAGTCTGAATAAATTATTTCAAGAACACTCACTCTATATCGTTACTTTTACAAAATTGTAAAAGATGGCGCATCTTTTTTCCTGTGGCAAAAAAGTTTAATCTATTAGTTTTCGAGATAACCATGATAATGATGCTTTTCCTTATGACGATTTGTAACACCAGCACAACAAAAAAGTGGTGTGTCCGACAGACTACACTAGCATATCTATATGTTTTTGGGGTCGCTGAATTCGATTCCGGTGTCCAAATAACCAAGTTGGCTCGTATTTTTCTGAAAACGCAAAAATAGACGTAAAATTAGACGCAAAATTAGACACAAGATGGACGAAAACTTTTAAACCTTTACCTTCCTCCACTGGGATTGTCGTTCACTGTAGACTCCCTTTGCATCTAACGTTTCGGGGTTTTTAATTTGCGTTAGTCTCCTTGCATGGACATAAAAGGATTTTTTGTAAATAAATTTTGTTTACTTTTAGCGTTACCCAGGAACAACGACGTAGACGTAGTAAGTTCTGTTTCCTTTAGGGTGCTTTATCACCGTGAGTTCCCTTGCCTCTCACGGTTATAGGGTTCTTTTATTTTTTATTTATTTTTCTATCGCTTGTATCGAACCCTTTTGTCCTCAAAAGACCTTCGTAGTCGGTTTCGCTTTCGTTTGGTACCTCGATTGACTTTATCTCGTTTTACACCTTAACAGTAGTCAGACATCATGTTGATATCCCAACATCACTGATATCGCGTCTCCATCTCTTTTATATCCTGGTGGAAACGTTCGCCTTTCTCTTCACTAAAGTCTCCCAGGATGTTTAAGAACTTATTTATATACGAATTAGGAAAATATAGCTTCAAATTCACAAGGCAGCCTACTTTACCAAAGTTTTTTGTCATTTATGAAAACACATTTTGATAGTCTGGAGTTTTCTTATTACCTAAAAAGTTTTTTACAAGATTTTTAAAACTAAGCCAGGCATCTTTTTTAGTGCCAGACATTTTTGTAAAGGATTCTGGATCCTGCAACATTTTTCATATCTGCGGTATATAATTAATTATATTAATAATTGCGGTATATAATTAAAAGAGGGGACTCTTTTAATTTTGCTTCGGAAAGTTGTGGAAATTCATTTTCGAAATACGCATAGCAATTTCCATTCTTGTCAAGCACTTTGACAAAATGTTTCATAACACCCAGCTCTATATAAAGGGGTAGAATCAAAACTTTGTTTGGGTCAACCAGAGGATCTTCAATAATATTTTTTTGTACTTGCTCAAACGATGTTCTTTTTGGCCATCTTTTTATTTGTAATGACGAACACGATCTCGACTGTCCCATAAGCACAAGTAACAAGGTGTTTTTGTATATCCTGATTGCTGTCCTAAAACAATTCCAAGAATTTTGAGATCCCCGCAAATTTTCCACTTATAAGTTGAGTAATTTTTAAGTTTTTTTTTTAAGTAAATTTAAGTAAATTTTTAAGTTACTGTAATAATTTTTCGATCTATACAGTCCAGATTTAATTTTTTCCATTAATCCGTCAATGTTATCACAACAGACTAATTTTCCATTATCATTTTCTTCAGATGTAAAAGCCTGTCTAAACTCTTTTCCACTATTTCTGTAGAAACTTGATTTAACTCCTTCAGCTAATAAGTTCTTCTTTTTTAATACGGAAGCAATATACTCTGAAGAATCTTTCGGGAGACGTAAATAGCTTAGGAACTTTCTTCTTTTCATCGTCTGGTATGTACACGTCTGTATTAAAATCGCTAATTTCATCAGCATCCTCGTCATCACAATAATCTGAAATGTCACTTTCATCACGATCTACATCGAAATCTTCATGAGTAATTTTATTTTCTTCTGCTTCAGTCATATGTCTGTCTAGTGACAAATTTTTTTAGTTTTTTGTAACATCGTTCTTTTAAGCAGATTTAGTGACGCTAGGTACTTTAGGATATTCGATAGCACTTTAATTTTTTCTATTGATTCCTGTCAGGTTTGTCATACAAAAGAGGCATTCCTCTTTCCGAAAATGTTTCCTCCATATCGTAGGTTCTTAAATCTTAAGAATTTTCTTAGTTCCTTCTCTGTCTTTCAATCGATTTAGTGCCTTAAAACAAGCAATGCAAATTTTGTGAGGAACCCAATGTTTACTTTGATTTTGAACTTCCATACCAAAATAGCCTTTTTAATTGTTTTTATTTACCCGCTGATTACTCTTCGATTTTCTAAAACCTCAAATTTACCACATGTGGCAAAATGCATCTGGATCACCCACACAATTATGCGCTATAGTGGAAGTGGATAAATTAGAATTGAAACAGCGCTTAGAAGACATAATCTGTTTTAATTTGGGAGTTTATAGTGATAGTATAAGTATAGTATAGTAAACTAGTGATTTAAAAACACAAAAAAAGAAACTGATAATGGTTTTTAAAACTGTGCTAAAGTCACATTAAGAAGTACGCTTAAAGAGATTGTCACCACTCTCCTCTTTACTAACGTGATGTTCGAGCGCGATCCTTCATTTGTTTGTTTCACAATCATTTGTTTTGAAGTGACGTTCAAGCGGGATCTGTCATTTGTTTTGTTCACAGTCATTTGTTTTGTTGGATTTTACCTTTATTTTTGCGTTTTTCGAAAAAATATGAGCCAACTCGGTTATTTTGACCCCCGGCTCGTAGTCACATCTACAGTTTTTGGAACTTTCTGTTGAAATTTGGATAAAATACTCTCAAAGGTATCCTTAGAACGATGATATGAGCGAAAAGTGTATATCATTATTTCTAACAAAATAAAAATTTGCTTTCGTGGTCATTTTGTATTTAATTCCTTATAATCTTCGATGGCTTCGTTGATCGAGCGAAGTTTAAGCAAATATAAACTTCTTGTAAAAAAGTTTTTCAGAAAACTATAAGGAAGTTTTCTGTGAAAACCTTTTTTTGAAAAAAATCAATAGGTAAAAAACTGCGAATACAAAACTTGGAGCGCAAGAAATAAACTCTTGTAGGCGACAGGTATACGGGCGGACTTAAATGTGGGTACTTAGGTGAATATGTAAAAATTCAAACTGATATCAAAAGTATCGAATTATGATATATTTAAAGAGTTTGAACACTTTTATAACGCACAAATGAACAATTTATACAATTATATGATAATAAATATTAAATAATAAAGCTTTTTTTATCTAGAATGTATTTTGTGATGTGATTTTTAACAATTCCAAGAAATTTTGAACAAAATTTAAAGATATAATTGTTCTTTTTTTTAAATTCCAAAAAATTTCGAATATATTTCGTTGAGTTGGACGAATTTCAAAAGATTATAAATATTTTTAGAAATTTAAAAAAGTTTCAAGGAATTTTCAGTAGATTTCAACAATTTAAAAGATATCCAAAGGATTTGAAATATTCTTTGGTGATTTATGAAAATTCCAATGAATTTTCCAGATATTTAAAAAGTTTGAAAGGAATTTAAAAAATTTCAGACGAGCAAAAATGCTTTAGGTCATTTTTAAAAACCTCAAAAAATTTTGAATAGGTTTTAATATTTTAAAGGATATTCCAAGAATTTTAAATATTTTTGAAAACTTTAAAACATTTTTAGGAATTTTTAAGATGTTCAAAAGTTTACTAAGGATTTTAAAGGATTTGAAAGGATTCAAATTTCTTGGTTTATTCTTAAGAATGTCAAGAAATTTTTGATAAATTTCAACAATATAAAGAAACTGCATTAATAGTTTAGAGCTATTTAGAAATATTTTAAAGAATTGGAAATAATTTAGTGTATTTAAAACTATTTCAAGAATTTTTAAATCGATTTATAATTTTTGAGGGAATCATGGAAGATTGTAAAGATTTTACGGAATATTTTTAAGATTATTGAAATTTATTATTATTTCAAATAATTGTATCTTTAAAGAACGTTTAAAAGTTTCGACTTTTTGGTTGAATTATTGGAGTTTTTCTCCCCTTTCACTCAGAGTCTGATAATAATCATAATTATATTGTTGTTTGGGATGCAAAGACACATTTCAAGCGCAATCTCTATGGGAAAACTCAATTAGGGCAATTTTTACAATTTTTATTGGTTAAGATTTTTTTTACTATTTTGGGTAAGGATAGGTTTAAACCTTTGGGTGTGGTTTTGATCAATAATATTGTAATAAAAATTTAAATAATATGATAATTTGATATTCCTAAACACTTTGATGCAATTAAATTGTTTTAAATTGAATGGACTTGTAATGATCAATATAATTGAGTCCCATTATTTCTAAAAGCGTTAATCTTTTTTTTTTAATCCACCCGAAATATAAGTCCTCACATGTCCCTGAAATCGACCCTTAAAAAGAAAAATCTATTTTCTTCATGAGATCTGTCAGCCTTCCGAACGTTAGAAAGTCATTTGGAGGCATCAATTTTTGAATTTGAGAAAACATCTAATTGAAAAATTACTACTTAAAGTTGCGTGCATTGACAACCTTACTGATACCCTTTGATGACTCATGCCTGTCATTGCCACATTCTCTTCTCGCACAGGCCCTTAAGGTGGTCGCACAAGAAAAACCGTTGCCGGGCGCTGGAGTCGTCTCACGGGCGTGCTGTTCAATGAGCAACGCAAGAACCGGAAATAGCATATAGTTTGTTTGGTAATTCTTCTCTGGGTTTTAATTTTAGTAAATTAAGAACAATCACTGTATCTATATTTTGTATAAAACGGGGTTAGTAAAATTAAAGTTGATAATTTTAATTTCCCCTTGGATCCTCAATGGACACAGGAAAATTCCGTTTTAACTTTTACATGTTAGTTATTCGGGAACCCGCGCCGAAAGAAAAAGAGACTCGTCGAAGTCCCGTTCACAACTAGTTCGGCACCTGCACCGAAACCGATAACATTACCGAGACTGGCACTCTCGCCGACACCGCGTCTTCCCCAGGGTCTCTGTCGAACGTTCCTGTGGCTGTTACGGGAGGTGATCAGCCAGCAATCCGAAAACCTCCGACCCGCGGTCTCGGAAACGGCTCAGTGAATGAACCAGCTCGTGTTACTCGCGTAACCGCTTGCCGCCTCCACACCCTAGCATCTGGGTTACGAAACCTTGCTGGCGAAAGTGCCGCTATATTTTGAATTAGGCGCTTCTCCATCTCAGGAGACACCCGTCTCCAAAAATCCGCCTTTAGCTCCAAACGGGAGTCGTCCTACAGTCGTCGTCGTTGCGCCTATGGATTCTGAATATCCGGCCCCTTACTAAAGGAACCCTCTCGCAGACTTGTCGTAAGTTTACGACATTTTCGTACCATCCATACCCCAGGGACTTTTTTCTCCTCTACCGGGAAAGTGGTACACACCCGCCGTCCGAACCGAGCAAATAATTCTAATCAATCTCTCAGACCTTATGCGGTCCAACACGCTGATCAATTCCGAAAGTAAAAGTCACTATGAAAGTTGACACGTTAAATCTCGGTGCCATAGGATCCTCGGAATCTTGATCTCCCTCGCTTCTCGAATCTCTGCCACCTAAATGGGACCGAATAAACCATCCCGAGCCGAAATCTCGGATTTCAAGAAGCAAAGTGTGACGCTCAACAGACTCCACGGAACGTATTCACCATCCTTCTCAAAATTTGTACATGGAGAGTCTATCTGCCTAACAATCCATTATGTATCCACCAGGGGCTAGGCAAACGTTCTTACCACCCCCCTCTAGAAAAGGAGGTTTTTAAATTTAAGTAAGTATCCTACGTACGAAATTTTTTTTGCCCATTCTATTACTATCGCGTCATGTTCGTTGAACACAAAAATTTCGCCTTCCATGTCCAGAATTGATTCCTTAAAAGCTTCCCTGAGATTTCACTCATTTTCTATGACCAACAAAATTCCCTGACTTTTCGAAGATTTTCAGATTTTTAATTCCGGACGCACATAATATCATGGAAATATTCAATTAAAAGGCGTCAATATCTTTTGTGTTTAGATATTTATACTTGGTGATGAGAAAATAAATTCTTCACAAAGCTCTTATTTTAATACAATTTTTTTTTTTGTTATAAATAATTGTATAGATATCAGAAGTAAAATAGTCGAGAATACCATTGACGATTATTATAACAAGCATTATTATTACTCAATTGATTACTTATGAAGTTATTCCATAGACTGAAACTATTCCGTTCGTTATCATGAGGCCCATCATTAATCAGAGGCCCTTGATTATTAACAGACTCTTGATTATTATGAGGCCTTTAATTATGACCAATCAGTCGGGTTTCTTTATCCAATTTATTCTGTAGAATCAATTGATTCATTAGATTCCTTTCATGAACCATTTCTAATTGGCTTAATAAAGTAGATTCATCGGATATTAACATTAGCTTTCTTTTATTTGTAAATACTTTAATTTTTATTTTCTCGTTAACTTGTTCTGTAATTTTGTTTCAACCAAATTTATACTTCGTCGCTGTTGATTCTATGCAGTGAACTATAAAGACAAATCAATAAGTGGCCAGTAGAGTGATCCAAGAAAAAAATTTGATAAGGTTGTTGTGATGTTAGGTGTTTGAATAATTTGAGAAAGATAACATTTAATAGTTAGAGTGGGACGATGGTCGTTGGGGCTAAAGCGCAGGCTTTGGACCCACTCTGACTGTTTGCGAGTTCGATTCCCACCTCGCAATCTTTAAGAGCCTCGGTGGCCCATGCGAGGAAGACTAGCCTAGCAAAAGAGTTTTTCATCTCCGGAAAGTCGCGAAACCGGTACCTCTAGAGAAAAAATTTCTCTAAGTATTTCGGGCTGCTACTCTTGGTGGTTCGGAACCCACCTTAAACTGTAGGTCCCCCTCCCACCTCAAAGTAAATGTGTGGGAGGTGTCTGAAGGATAAGGATTAATTATGTAATAATAATAATGTTGATACCACAAGAGGTCGAATGGAAGTGGAGACAATTTTTTCACAGTAAATTTGTACTGACCATGAGCAGTCTTTACGAGGAATACACTGATAACTTTGTCTTTACCTGTGGTTGCAGAAATCAGGCTTCGATAAGTGGCAATGGCCCGTAAGCATTTCTCCCACTATCTTTACCTGCTTGCTTTCCATGTTCAGGAGTTTCATAGATTTTCCTGAGCATGGTTCTTTGATAACATTTTTTGAGTCTATTATACCCTTAGCTACCCTTAAATACTCCGCATACACCAACAGGAGCCACCTTTCGATGTCATGCCTGGCTAAAGCATGCGAGATGCTGCAGTATGGCATAGGTGCATTGAGGATCCTCGTAGTCCCATTTCTTGTTAGCATATAGGCTCCTTCGTTACCCTTAAAGTTCTTATGCCCGGGCCCCAGATCAGTTTAACCCAATTTTCATCAGACACTTCGAGAAGATCTTGAAGGCCGCTCCACAATAATCTGGATGCAAACTCCTCTGAGAGTTTGCTACGATTTCGGCTTAGAATACAGTAGTGAATTTACCCAGTGCGATTGTTGTCCCAGCACTGGTTTTTATGCCATATATTCCAGCTCCGAATCCTACGATATCTCTTGAACCTTCTGTGTACCAAAAAAGTCCTCTGTTAGTGAATAAGTCTTTTCTCCTTTGCTCATCATGCCAATGTTCCCTTTTTGGAAATACCACATTGAGTGGTTTCATGTATGAGTATTATTTCAGCATGTAATCCGAATCAGTGCATAGATTTTCATCACCTTTTCGCACTTTCTTTACTAAGTCATGCCGAACCTTTTTATTCTTTTAATCAAATCGTCGATGACAAGTGTCCATAGGGCGGATGACAAAATTCCACCGCGTGGACACCTCTTTTTAATCTTCGCTCTCGCGCTGCTCTTGTGGAGCGAAGATTGGACAACCCTGCCACATAGCATAGAACGCAGCCACCTAATTACTGTGAAACCTATGCTATGTTCTTTCGCAAAATTGAATATAAGATTCATTGTATCTCTAAATCCCCTTCTCACCCCACTTTTTGTGCGTGGTAGGTAAATTCATGAATTGCATCAATAGTGGATTTACCTTTTTGCGAGGCAAATTGATTAATATGAAGATGACTGTCAGGTAAGGTTTAGTTTTCCATTGAAAATCTACTAACTTTTCTAATGTTTTCAACACAAAGGAAGGTCTACTAATCGGTCTGAATGACTTAGCCTCATAGCACGTCCCTCTCCGTTTTTGCAGGGGTATATCCCACAGGTATGCACGCCCTAAAGATGTTACAAAGCGGTCCTATTAGTACATACAAACCCTTTTTGGATCATCGCCAAAAAACTACCGTCTTCCATAGCTGCCTTATATGTATCGAAGCGAAAAATAACCCCTCTTATTTATGATTGTGTGGCAGTCAGTCTCGCAGTTCTCCAATCACTTCCATTGGCTCTCTGACATGGGACAGTGCACCTTCATTAGGTCTTCTAGGATTTCGCTAGCCGAATCTGTCATGCCTGCTGTCGGAAGTGTTAATGCCTTCAATTGACATGCTGGGTTTTGCTTTAAGATTTTCTGGAGTCTAGCCGTATCAAGTGCGTTTTCAGTGCTCTTACTTATACAATTCTCATTTACTAGTTTAGCTGGCTTCACTAAATAGTCTTCTGGTTTCTCTTTTCAGGGCCTAAAATTTATTATTCTACCAAGGCGCATCCTTACTTGCTTTCCCAATTCAAAGAGGGCAGTTATTCTCATACGATTAATACATTGAATTATCTACTATAGCCACATCAAACTGTAATAGATCAATTGATCTAATCCTTCCAAGTATACTTGCCAACGCCTCTCCGAGATCTTCCCTATATTCATCCCAGTCGGTCGCTCTTGGGCTCCTATACACGATTTGGTCAGATATGTCGGTTTTCAGTAAAAAACATGTATGCCTTTGATCTGACGGGGATGTCTTAGGCGATATATGTCATTCATCGAATGCTTCTCTAATGGATACAGAGCAAAAATTTATGTCAATAACCTCCTGACATCCAGCTGTCACAAAGGTTGGTGTATGTCCGCGATTAAAATTAGTTAAATCGATAGTTAAAAGGTAATCTAAAAGGTACTTATCCCTACTGTTGATGTTCTTACTGTTTTCATATCGTACGATGCGTATTTGCATCAGATCCAATAACCAGCGTCCATCCTTTCGAGCTGCAGTATTCCACCAAGCGTCTTAGTTCCTCTGATCGTGGCGGGAATAAACAGTCAAATGGCAGGTTTGTTGAGGAAATCACTAGAGATCGTCGTTTTCCTCCTCTTTGATGGTCGGTTTTGATCTCTATCAGATTTCTATTACTTAACATCGAAAGATTGACAAAGTCGATATCCCTCCTAACATACATGGCTGTCCGAGGATTTTCCTCAGATGTATTATATACAATAGAGCCGTATTTCTAGCGTATATCTCTAACTTCTGTCTGTAATACCAAGGTGCTTGTATTAGTGCAAAGGCCGTATGTTCTACTGTTACACGTTTGCTTAGGATGGCAGATGCAGATTTACAATGGTGAAGAATTATTTAGATGAAATCCAAACGTGAAGATTTGGCGCTGTTTATTATGAAGCAGCCTCAACCCTTGCCTATTCGGCAGACGGCTGCTCTTCTGCCATCCCTTGTAGCATCTTTACGCTTAGTCAGGAGCTTCATCTGGATCCTTCATATTCTAGATAAGGTCTATAATCGACCTTTTCTATGTGCTCGACGACTCAATGATTCACACTCGATATCAACTGAGTTGATTTGATGTTTCTTTTCATGTCGATTAGAGATCAATCCTCCACCTTTAACGTGAGGCTTTGGACATTCATTCTCCTGAGGATGGATGTAGGTTCTTTTGAACTACCTTGTATCCAAGCAATGAACTTGACAGGCTTGGGAAGTTCCTTGCAATCAATGATCTTGATTGCCGCACACTCCCAAGGCCCCAGACCTCCAATTGTCCCAAAGAGCCATGTCCTAGACACCCTATCCGCGTTGACGATGGTCAGCACACCGCTCTTACACTGGCAATACTCAAACCTTGGGATAATTTGTTAGGTTTTACCCCGGCGTTCATATTCTCGAAGACTTTCTCTATGAACAATGCTTGCTCCATGCTGAACTTTACTTGCGGAAAACTATCTGCAACAACGGCCATTTTCATGTAGATTTGAAGGGCGAGACTGTACGAGCCTCCTAAACCTTAAACCTTACACCTCTTACGCTTCCTGCCCTCTTGAGGAGTACTGCCATTAGGCCGATGCCATCAGGCGATGGTACTTCCTTCTGGCGGCAGAACTATACTTCCTTTTCTTCTGGCCGCCTGCAACTATCAGCGACTATCAACATACCGTAAGGGTCAATCTCGTTCTGGGTTCCAGGAATTTAAAACACTTTGAGGTATTTTTAAAAATTTCAAAGAAATTTTAAGCAATTTTCAAAATATTTGAAAAGTTTTAAAGGAATTCAAAAAAATTGAGAAGATAGAAAATATATATATCTTTTAATTGGAAGCAGTTTAGAATAGATTTCAATCACTAATTTTTAAAACTTCTAAAGAATTTCTAAGGAGCTCGAAAAGTTACGAAGGATTTTAAAAAATTTCAAAGGATTGAAAATATTTTGGTTTATATTTAATATTTGCAAGAATTTTTTTCTAAATTTTAACTATTTGAAGAAATTTTGAAGGATTTTAAGGATTTTAGGGAATTTTAAAGGTACTTCAATAGATTATAGTTATTTCAAGAGATTTCAAGGATTTTTTGTGGTGTTTTTTGTGGTTTTCGAAAAAAATCCAGAATTAATTCAGTACTTCATGCAGTACAAAAAGATAGCTTAGTAAGTAAATAGCTGAGTAGCGAGGAATGTAGAAAGAAGGGTAGCTAAAGTCGAATTCGACTTTTTCACTCTAAAAAGACAAATTTTCATCATTTTTCTATCAAACAGGTGCATTTTTCAAACATAAGAATTAAAATAACTTTTATCATGTTTTCTGCTAGGGGAAATTTCCCTTGATTTTTTAAGTTTGCACATTCTTATTTCTTCGATTTATTTTTAAAGGGATGATAAAAAAACCTATGCACATCCTTTATATACAAAATCGTGAAACTACACTGATGATTACTACTACTAAAATCCTCTATTACTTTCCAGGTCCCTACTTCTGTATTTTTCATTGCCCACTCTATCAATTCTCAAAATTTTACCTGACATTTCACTAATTTTTACTGACCAACAAAATTCCCTGACTTTTCCAAGATTTTCAGATTTTTCATTCCGGACTTACGGTTACCCTGAGAAAGACCTATAAAATCTCTTAAAATCTTGGATTTTTCTTGAATTTATATGAAGCAGTTTGTCGTCCGACTGCTGATTAATTAAATAGCTACTTACATAATGTTGCGGAAATTTTCCATTAAAAATCGTTAAAAAATATAAATTAAAAAAATTTTTATTTCTCTGTTATGTATAATTATATACATATTACGATAAAAGTGGATGATAATACGGTTGATGATTATTGTCCAATGCTCTATTGTGAGGCACTTCATTATTATGAGGCCTGTGATTTTTACCGATCACCCGGGTTTCTTTATTCAAATTATTGTGTAAAATCAATTGCTTCTTCAGATTCGTTTCATCAAACTGCTTCAGTTGAATCTTTAAATTATATTCCTGGGTTGACAAATATAGGGATCTCTTATTTGGGAATGCTTTAATTTTTACTATCTCGCCAACTTGTTCCATAATATTCGGAACAGCACATTTATACGACTTCTTGCCTGGTTTTATGCAGTGCTCTGTAGAGAACAAATATTTTCGTCAAATCTGTAGTGAAACAAGGGTTTAAATTCAAAAAGTCGTTAAAAGAAATAATTAATAAATTTCCAATAGAGTGTTTCAAGAAAAAAAAAATAGACAAGATATTCGTGTAGGTGTAGAGTGAGTAGACAAGATAAAGTATAGAAGGGGGGTGTTTTAAAGGCATTACTTTTTTTCAAACAACCGAATTTTTCAAATCCAGTTGTTATTAAATTTTTTAAATAAAACAAATTTGCATAATTTTTACATTATGTGTTTAAAAAAAGGTTAATTAATTCTTTTACACCTCCAACTCCCATGCATAACAAATTATGAAAACATAATTTCCTGCAGTTTGGGGTTTGTTGGTTTTTGTCCCCAAAAAACAAAAATTTTCCGACAAGTATAGTGCCCAAGGATCAATAAGATTTTTGTAGTAAAAAAATGGAAACTAAACCTTTTTTTTAATTTTTAGAAATATTCATAGAAATAAATGTACTTACCATCAGCATCTTTCCGAATAGAGAAATGATATTCCATTTTATTTTTATTCATGTCTCTACACATCCATTCGTAGCCCTCTTCTTTCCTGTCCGACTCCACTACGCATTTCCCTATTAATGAGTTTAGTGTTTTTTAATATCTATTATACACGCAAGAAAAATGTAGACCTCAATAACTTTCAAAGAAATAGTTGGGTTTTGAAACAAAAGATTAACTATCAAAAGTAATATATAATAGTTGATATTCCAGCATAACTAAAATGTTTTTTTAAAATCTATTTGATATAAACTATAAAGATACGCTTATAATAAAAATGTAATAATTTATATCTCTACAAAAAAATATTTAAATTTTAAATAAGAAACAGTTCAATTCAACTAAGAAATCAGAATTTTTAGTAAAATAGATGAATCCTGAACCAAGACAGATTATTTTTTAGCTGAAAAATTAAATTTTTTATAATAAAGATTATAATTCCAACAAACGAGATGGAGTTTAAATTTTCAATTTAAAAGGATTTTTCAGAAAAAATGTTCAACTTTAATTTTCCACGACAAACAATGAATGTTCTGCCAGCAGTCTGTTATTGCAGTTATAACCAAATTTAGAAACGTTTTACAGTGAATACAATTGTTTTTAAATGTCAGAAAATGTTTCATTCCCTCTAAAAATAATTAAGAATAATTTCAAGAAAATAATGTAATTAAG
This sequence comes from Druon quercuslanigerum, assembly GCA_010014905.2. Taxonomy (NCBI): domain Eukaryota; kingdom Metazoa; phylum Arthropoda; class Insecta; order Hymenoptera; family Cynipidae; genus Druon; species Druon quercuslanigerum. Next base: position 18,342 of record JAAAKG020191963.1, read on the forward strand.
TTGTTATTAACAAATTTGAAAACAGTTTAAGTTGATTTCATTTGTTGTTTGATAGGGTCCCACAAATCTCCCATAAGTGCAAAAATGGGTTTTGAGAGTTTTTGGCACTAACTACGACTTTTCTGCGGTTTCTTAAATGAAAAATATTTTAAAAAAATTAAGGACCATTTGTCGCTGATAATCAGATGTTCACATATATTTTTTAAACAATTTATCATTATTTTTAGCTATTTTCTGATAGAATGGAGTTAGAAAGACGCGGTTATTTCAAAAAATTTCCACTTGTTGTCCAATTTTTATTTAGAGGAAAGTGATAGTTTATTAATTTGAACAAGAATAATTGTTTAAATAAATTATTATTATTGTTAAAAATATTCTCTTAAAAAAATTTAACAAAATTACAGTTAAAGAAAAGTTCACTTTAAGTCAAATTTTCAAAAAAGATAAGTTAATTAAGTAATTAGAGGCAAGTAAATTAATTCATTAAATAATGTTATATTATTGGTAATAATATTGTATTTGAATAATTATGGAAAGATGATAGAAATTTGATAGAAATTTCTGGCTTTTTGTCGAATTTGCAATAGAAGTGAAGTAATAATGCAATCAGGGTTAAAAACAATAATTATTTAAACATCTCATTTTCATTGGTAATAATATTCTCTTTATTGGTTGTGACTTAATGATTAGCTCGATTAAGAAAAAAATAATTATTTAAATAAATGATTATTATATATGATATTCTTAATTTATAGCAATATCTGATAGTTGCGAGATTTTCGGCAATTTTTACCTTTCTGTCCTTTTTCTCTTAGTAGCATAATAATGAACGAAAATTTAAAAAAAATTTGTTAAAACAATTTAATATTGTTTATAAATATCTTTTCTGAGATATGTGGTAGAAAGTTGTGGTTTTTTTGTGAAATCTTTAACTTTGATTCATCTGCTTAGTTATTAACAATTAATAAACAAAGATTAGAGAAAACTGCATTTTAAATAATCTATTTATATTTTGTGAATATATTTTTAGTTTTTCTATTCTTTTCTTGTGCCTCTTGTGTAAGATAGCTTTTTTTCTTTATTTAATTTTTTTTAACATTGGGACAAGATCGAAAAGAATTCTCTTAAAACAACAATACTTAACTTTCGTTAATTATTAAGGCACTAAGTAAAAAAGGATAGAAAGGTAAAAGTAATAATTTATTTACACAATTATTTTTACTAAATTTAAATAATCATTAAGTTACGACTAATGGAAAATAGACAACTATTTGAAAATTTTAGAAAAAACCTCAAAGTTCTACCAATTAAGTAAGGCGAATATTATTATAAATGATAATAAATTGTTTTAACAATTATGTTTGTCAACTTAAATTCATCATCACCTCACTTTAATTGAAAATTGGACTAAAAGCTAAAAATTCCATAAAATACCGCATCTCTAGGAATATTTAAATATAATATTATTCATAATAAATAATAAATTGTTTGAATAATGAACTTTCTAGAGTCTTATTAATTACTTAACTTATCATAATTGAAATTGGACTCAACGTGAATTTTTTAACTGAAATTTTAAAGCATTTTTTAAGAGAATATTATTAAAAATAATAATAAATTATTTAAAAAGCACTCTTGTTAACAATCATGATCTATATTTTTCCTCTAATTGAAAATTGCACAAGTGGAATTTTTTTTTAACCGCGACTTTCTTATTCCATTTTATTATAAAATCACTAATACCAATTATAAATTGTTTAAGCAATTTATATAAACATGCAATTATTAGTATGAATTCGTCTTTTATGTGTTAGAAACAATTTGAGTTAAAAAAACCTTAAATTTTTCACTTATGGGGTTTTTTTGGGATACTATAAAACATACTTATGGTGTTGATATTTGAAAAGTGATATTTTATTCCTAATCTATGGTTTTAATTTGGTTGAAATAATATTGAGAAGTGTGAGTAAGATTGCCAGAAACGTTTTTTTTTCTTCTGGACGACGAGACACTAGGTATGTTTTTTGTGAAATAAATATGTCCTTAAACTTACTTTTAGCTTGGCCTATAGTCAAAAATAATCCGTTATTTCTTTCAAAACGTTGCCGTACCATTTGTTTATTTATTTCTTTTCGTATTTGTTTTATTTCTTCTTGTACGAATTCTAGTTGTAATTTCAGTTGTTCTCGTTCTATGTTAATAGGTCGAAGACCCCCACTAGTGCCACTAGTACCACTAGTATCAGAATTCATTTGGCCAGAATTAGGACTACTAGCCCGAGCACAATCATAAAAAAGGTAGCACAGAAAGACAAACAGTAGAAATCTCATTGCACTTATTGCTAACAAACTTTTCAATGAATTTAATTTTAATCAGTGTAACTAAAGAACTTAATGTTTCTCTAGTTTTCTCGCTTTATATGTACAAAATTTATTCTTACTTTTAATGTTAAAGTGGATAAATAGGAAGATTATGATGTCATTTCGTAAGCGTCGAATATTTACTTATTGAGATAAAAAATTTCTTATCATATTTCTGTGAAAAGTGTCTATGAAAAATACGGTATTAGGCTGAATAAATCATTTCAAGAACATTCACTCTGTATCTTTACTTTTACGCAATTGAACATCATTCATACATTTTTCGGAAAAGACGAATAACCCTGATAAGTATAGTATAGTATAGTATATATAGTATAGTTGCATTAAAAATTTAAATAATTTTACCTACTTATGTTTTTATCAAAGCCGTGGAAAAAATTCTGGTTTCACACAGAAAAAAATCCAATTTTTTCTAATAAAAAAATAGATTATTAAAGGTAGCGCAAGCCCCTTTGGAGTTTCTAGTCCACAAAACACTACATAATACTGATAAAGAAATGTTGATACAAATTTTTTAAACCATTTGTAATTGTGTTGAGCAATTTTCTCTTAGAATATTGGATTGAAATTATTTTAGATGATTTTTAAAAATTCCAAGAAATTTTTATTAGATTTCCATAATCTGAACAAATATCAAAGAATTTTATGTATTTAGGGAATTTTGAAAACTTTAAAAAATTTAAAACATATTTAAAATGTTTTAAAGATTTCCAACAAATTTGTTAGGATTTCAAAAATTCTAGGGTATTTTTAAAGATTTCAAGAAATTTTGAATATATATTGATACTTTCATTCAATTTCAAAATAGTTTTAAAATTTTAGGCAATTTTACAAATCCTAAGGAATTTTTAAGATATTCCAAAAGTTTCAAAGAAGTTAAACAATTTGTATACAATTTAAAAAATGTAAGGATAGGTTTTAAAACTCCTTGAAACTTTGAATAAATTTCCATTATTTGAGTGCATCCCAAAGGTACTAAAGATTTTAAGGAATTTAAAATATTCTAAGAAAGTTTCAAGGTAATTGAAAGTTTCAAAGGATTTTAATAAATTTCATAGCATTGAAAATATCTTTTGGGGCATGTTCAAAATTCCATGAAATTTTGAACAGATTTCCATAATTTATCCATAATTTTCCATAAGGGATCTCTCTTTAAGTAATCTAACAAAATTCTGAGCAATTTTTAAGATATATAAAAAGAATAAAAGGAGTTCAACAAATTTGATATTATTGATAATGCTTTAGGGTTTGTTAAAAAATTCCAAGAAATATTGTATACATTTCCATAGTGTGAACGAATTCCGAAGGATTTTGAAAATTGTAAGTAATAATAAAAAGTTTAAGGAATCCATTTGATACCTTCATTCCTTCTCAAAGACATTCCTCAATCTCTCTTCCTCTCTTTCTCTCTTTAGGTGTCGGTCCGCTATTATCAGCTCAAAAAACCCCGAAATCTTAACTTTTCTCTAGAGACCGGTCTGCCTTTTTTCACGGCTCCTCTAAACTCCCTGCACTGTCTTTCTTCTTCTCTTAAGTTCGGTCTGCCTTTCTCATGGCTCCGCCAACCTTTCTTCTTTAACCTTTCTTCTGTACTATTCTTCTGAGGTCGGTCTGCCTTTTCTCACGACTCCACAAACCTCCCTTGCTATATTATCATTGATTTCCATCTTCTTTCCTCATCCTTATCCCTTCCTATGTCTGGAGACGGGACTAAGCGTTCCGGCCCTAACAGACGAAATCGCCACTGTCTGGCCGCTTTCCGGGAAACCCCCTCCTCCAACACTTCGTTAGAGCATGACCGTTTCTTTTTCTCGCAGGTCCAAAGGACATCATTCGATCAGTGGTCATTGTTCCATCCAGCTCCCGCTTGAACACCTCTGACACCTTCTGCCAAGCGACAGCAGCAGACCGAAAGACAAGACCACGAGCAGCTGACCACCAGCCGCAATGGCCAGTTGGACGCCTCTTGAGGCCCACAACCAGCTTCTGCCAGTACGAGCACCGCTTTCACCACGACAAGCCGGGGCAGGAAGAACAGCCAGCAGAGAGAGGCCACCACATCATGCTTCGGTTCCACTCGGACCGGCCCAAAATCACCACACCGAGGGTTACGGTTCTACCCGGACCGGCTCAACATCAACCAGAACCATCGATAACCCCATTCACCCCGTGCTCTAGGTCGCATAATCTTGATCATCGACATTACTTCAATGTTTTTTTCGTCTTATCGCTTACTTTGTGATGTTACATTTTTTGTATACTACAAATTACATGTATTTTCCTTGTTATTCTCCCAAATCAAAACATCTCTTTTTCTCGCAAAAGCCCATCGGAGTTTGCGAAGTCTGACTAGGGGTTTCACAGGTTCAGTGCCAGTTTTCTGTCCTAATAGTTTTTTAAATAAAAACTAATTCGTTATAATTGTTTGCTTTCGCGGTACGTTAAACATATGGATGTTCATTTAGTTTATATTAAGAACTTCTTTTTTTTTTATTTGTTTCATTTAAAAACCTGGCTTCTTTTAGTGTCACGTCCCTTCGGGGGGTCTCTTGTTTCCTGTAACGGCACAGTGTACAACTTCGCCTGTCAATATATACTTAAAGCTTTATTTATACATGAAATACTAATGTTTTTCTATTTGATGGCGAAAATTCCTCATAAGTTATATACAAGAATAAAATTTGCAGACTCCACGCAACTCTGTAGTTCAATGAGTAAAGCAAGAACCAGTAATAGCATATAGTTCATTTGGTAATTTTTCTGTGGGTTTTAATTTTGGTAAATCAAGAATAATCACTGAATATAAATTTTGGAGAAAACGGGATTAGTGAAATTAAAATTTGATAATTTGAACTTTCTCATGGATCTTTAATGGATCCACTCCATCAAAATTCATCCCAATGGTTCCGGCACCCGCGCCGGAACCGATACCGTCGTGTAGCTGTTACGGCACGTGATCTCCGGACAGGCCGGAACCTCCGACCCGCGATCTCGAAAACGTTTTATTGAATGAACCTCCATACCCGTCTCGGCCGTCCCTAACAAGCCGCCTTTAACTCCAACCGGGAATCGTCCTGCAGTCGTTGTCGTCGCGCCTAGCGATCCTGAAATTCCCTCCCCTTGTTAAAGGCACACTCTCGAAAACTCATCGTAAGCCTACGAGTTTCTCGTAAAAACCCCTTAGAAGGGACATTGTCCATCTTTACCGGGGACGGCTGTCCGAACCGCGGCTACTAACGCTAATCAATCTCCTCGAATTCATGCGGTCCAATTCGCTGATCAATCCTGCAAGATAAAATCACTAGTGAAATTGTCTTGTTAAATCTTGCGGCCATTGGAATCTTTATCTTTCTCGCTTCTCGAATCTCCGCCACCTAAATGGGCTTGAATGAACCACCCAAACATCCCGCGCCGGTAACTCGGATTTCCAGCAGCAAACTGTGACGCTTAACAGACTCCATGGAATGCATTCACCACGCTTCTCCAACTTTGTACATGGACGGCCTATATGCCTAGAAACGCATTATGCTTCTACAAGGGGCCAGACAAACGTACTTACCGCCACCCATAAGTCAAAAGGAGGAACCACGTTCCATGGCCAGATTAGACACGTATTTTAAATAAAGAAAACGCTACCTACAAACTTAGAGCTGAAATCGAGTCGCAGTTCCCTTCGCCAGAAAAAAATGATTTTATTTCACCCCCCCCCCCCCCCCCCCCCCCCTCCATGCCCCTATCCCCAAAAACCACCTCTAATTTCTCCTCGCCCCACTCACCGACTCAAGTAACCACCACTAGTTCCAAACAACAAAATGCCAA